>WAAG01045240.1:352-18937 GCA_013390105.1 Tichodroma muraria
GACTTGAAATGTATGCAGCAGGTTCACTACTGACTTATTGTACTCAAACTAGAGAGCTCATCTACCCCTCTTGAGGTATTGTATATCTCAGGAACCTTACCTTTTGTATGAAATGTTCTTGCTCCAAGTTTTTTTCCAATGGACTCGTAACAATCAGAGCTCACCAGTTTTCTGAATGGCTGCTATTTGTGTCTGCAACTTAAAACTTGCTGGGGAAGCTTTATGTAATGGTAGGAATTCAGATGTGTTACTGTGATATGCAAATAACTATTTGTGGTTCGTTAGGGAAATCAAGGCTGGAGATGGCCAGTTTTTTTCCATCTTAGATTCCAGATGAGGTCATTCTGCTCTAGAAAAAAAAAAAACAAACTGGTTTGGGGAATATTGTGATTCTACTCTTTTTATTTTGGTGCAATTTTTTTTTTAACAGAAGGGGGTTGAACTTGGAAATATTTGGTTACCCTTTTCCCAACTCTCCTGTGACTCAAGATTGTATCATGATTTCTACGCAGCTGCCGCAACTGGCTCTGTGTTTGTACTTTAAGTGAGCTTAGCAGACTTCATTGTCTTGGAACACTATCCTTACAAAAAGATGGTAACTGAACTACTAATTGCATAAATGATCTTTTTCAATAGAAAATGCCTTCTCAATTTGCTGTGGAAACTGCTTATGTCTGTCTTTTCTGTGTGCATAACTTTCTCTGTACATGGTTTCTGAGCTAAGGATGCATCAAAATAGGTGGCTGAACCAAACAGACATTTTTCTTGGACCTGCCTCAGAAAGCAGCATTGCAAGTTGAAATTCCATTTTTAAATTCAACTTCTTCCTCTTGGAAAAAATTCACTAAAGTCAAAGTATCACTTTTTATGGTCTCAGTAACACTTTCAGGATTTTCAAAGTCAATTCAGCTCTAAGCTGAAGCAATTATGGCACATGCTATAAACCACAAGCACTGTAAACTCAGCATGGACTGCTATATCACTATCTTGGAATCATATCAATCTCCTTTTACTCTAATTTGCTTTACACACTGTTTCTTTGGTGGCTTTTTCTTACCTCACATTTGTCTATTCATCTATTAAAAAAAATGAGAATGTGGCCTGTTCCAAGTACATAAAAAGACAGGATACTTTTGGAACCATGGAACTTGGAATTAGAGTGGCTTTAGAATAAAAAATAATAATTGTACATTTTTCTCCATGTTGTCTTTTCTAATGGAAAGCAGTACACTATTAACTATTAACCAATAGATATTGGTAGACTAGAGTGTGCCTCCCAGCAGTGAGGATGCATTTGCACGATTTTTTTATTGTATTTTTAATAAATTTTTTTATTATAGCTGTACTTGCTACATTCAACTTGTATGTGAATGCATAGAACTCATGCATAAGAGATAGGCTTTTTTGAACAAGGCATCTCTAAGAAGAAAGCAAGGAAACCTTGGATGTTTTCTTTGTAAGGTTTGGCAGGTAATGAGAGAATAAACCACTTACAGTGCCTCATACCTGAATATTTTCTTGATGTTTATAAGATTTACAGAAGAATTGGTTTGCTTTTTGTTTTTTCTTATTTTTTTGCAAATGTATGCTCATCCCAGTTTTGCCCAGGCCTGAATATGAAATGCCAGACTACCACAAGAAAGCCTAGGCATCACAGTGCTTTTCCAGCTCATGTAGCAACTGAAAGTCTCGTGAGACAGCTTACAGAATTCCAGCTCAAACTTGTAGAACCAAGATGTTTACATAATTTATATGAGGTGGGGCTATATATACATTAGGTGGTTAGCTACAATAATAGCTAAATTTTAAAAGTTGCTCAGCACATGCAGCATTTGGGCTTCAGACCCCTACAGAATGGTGATAAAATCCTTGGTCCCACACAACTGTGAGAAGGGGAAAACGATTTTTTTACTGCCCTTTTAGAGGGTTCAAACCAGTCTTTATTTTAGACCACAAGTGTCACTGCATATCGTAATTATTATGACTTAACCTCTCTAGGTGATAGCAATTCAAGGCTTCAAAACAGCTCACAACAGTTAGCTTCAGGAATTACTCAAGTATTCACATCAGACTGTGGGAGTAAATAATATGATGCAGGAACCCCTCAACTTCATAAGGAATGATAGAATTCTGGTCCCATTAGTGTGTAAACCATATCACTGACAGAAAATGAAGGAGACTTTGATGAATGCTACCAGAAGTTCCTCTGCTGTTAAACATTTATGGCTTATCACATGTCCTATTTTTTAAATTCAAACTTCTGAACGTGAGGAACAGCTTTGTAAAGCTCAGTAGCTTCAAAGAAAAAGGATATCACTGCTTAAGATCTCCACATTGAAATATCTTGGATGAGAGGGAAAAAAAATTTTCCAGGGCCACTGTCCACAAGGAGGTAGGGGTGATAAGCATGTTTACACTTTGATCTTGCATGAAAGGTCATTAAAAAACACTTACTGACTGTGGATTGCACATTCCAAGAGCAACAACATGTGTTCCAATCTCAAAATACTCAAGATGGAACAAACTTAGGGACTGCCACATGTGACAGGATGCTTCATGAAATTTTGAAAGATACAGTTCTTGGAAAACCAAAAGAAAACAACCAGTGAGCTTACGGGACACATTTTTAAAAGAAAAATCAATTACCATTGTTTTCTAAAATACTTGCTGACCACAAAACAATGATTTCTCATTCCTAGTGGATGAAGTTACTTCTAAGAACCTATTCTTTCCCATTCTAAAATGTAGCAGAGTACAAGAGACATTTCTGAGACTGATTTCCCCACCACAGAACTAGTATATTTTAAAAAGAGGCGAGGAGCATGTTATGAGGAAATGAGAGAGGGGCCAAAATGCCTTTTAATTTATTTTTATAATAAATACTATTAAACAGAATTTTGAAGCCGTATATTTTTATTTTGTATGCAATGCTTATAATGTAGAAAGGAGCCATTTCATGAACGATTGAAATAAGCAGTTGCTAACAATGAAGTCACTATTTTATTGAAACCTGATAAACTTTCCTGGATGATTTGAGATTTTTTAACGACATCTTTCACGGTTGAAAAGAAAAAAATGGAACCTTAATTTTGGCAGAAATGAAAAATTATTTGTGTCAGCTTCATTTGGACATAGAAAACCTGTTTCAAACAATTCATGCTCCACCTCTCACAAGCTATTTATTATGTACTATAAATTACATATAACATGTAACATAAAAATTATATAGAATTGTCCTGGAACCATAGATACAGATTGAGAGTTAATTAAATGAATGTGTGGGGAAAAATCTGTGTGAGATGCAGGACTAGGGGTTCCCTGCTGTACCTATTTAATGAAGACTCATCCATCTGATGGCTCCTGGACCCACTCTTCAACACTTCCACAAATATGTCACAATCTTTTTGGGGGAAAAGTGTGGAATGTGCTTTACCCACATCAAGTACACCATTTTACAATTCCAATCCAATTAATTAAGCCTCTATTCTTCATGCATGAATGGCCGTCTCTCAGTTACACACCCAAGGCAAAGCTCCAAGGGGGCCAGGCAGCCAAAAGAGAAGGTACATTCCCAGCTCTCATTTACTTAAATACATATTTTTTGTAAAAACAAAATGTTTAAAATTACTTCAGATAAAAGTGTGTATATTTCTCCAGGGCCAGAGCATCAATAACTTATGTCTCAGGAAAATGAGCTTTTATTATTTTTATTTTTAATGCAGAGTCATAATTAAAGCAGGGAGGAGAGGACAGCCTCCTCTGTGAATGAGAAAATTAGACTGTGTGGTGAGATGGGAGGGTAGAAGGAGACTTCTGACGCGTGATTAAATGAAGAGGCAGTATGGTGAGGGCAGATGAGACACAGCACAGTGGGAGTACGGAAAGCAGGGTGAAAGAAATAAACAGAAGACAGGATGTTAAAGTACCATAACCTGACTGCACTCCTGAAGAGTTAAAAATGAACTGATCATCTGTCAGGAAATCACACAAGAGGGGGGGTGATTCGATTCTAGTCCAACCTCCCTGGGTAGGAATGTTACTCTTCTGTGATTAAGGGAGAAGAGTAACTATTTTCTTCCTACTGCGCAGCACTGCAACGTTATTTTTAGCACTCGATTTCTAAATATGTTTCCTATAGATCATCTGTCATTTCAGTGTTAGAGAAAAACATGCTATTTTTTTCTGTAATCATATGGAGTCTTTTCATCTATGCACTTGTTATTTATACTTATCCAAACTTCAATCAATTCATTGTGTTGTCTGGACACCCAAGATCCAACTCAGGGAAGCATTTGCTCAGGTTCTCTTTTCTACTGCAACTTCACCCCCAAATCAAAGTGCTGCATTAGAAATAGCAACATGTGCAAAAATTATGCCTTCTGCTTCAGAACCACCTGGATGTCAATGAGAGGTCACAGACAGGAATGACCTCTTTGAAATTAGCCATAGTAGTATAAAATGTTGCAGGTCCCTCTTGTTGGTACCTGCCAGACAGTATTACTCTCTATGGGAAGAACCACGTTAGTGCTGCCCGAAGGCAGTGGCTGGCATTGTAAATAGTCAATCATTTCGGTAAAACAACCCGCCATGGCCAGCCTCGCCTTGTCTGAGGGGTCTGAGGTGGGGGTTGGAAGTGCCAGGCCTTGCTGGTTCTGTGGCATCAGCTCTCCCCTTCTCTCCTCAGTGATGGTTCCTGCGCCGGTACGAACAAAACGCCTGTGCAAGTACGTCCTTGACAGGTGCTATTAGGACAGGGGATTGTTTCACCTGTTGCAATTACACCTTGGAACTTTTTTACACTTTTCTGCAGAGGTGAAATTTCCCAAATGAAATTATATTTTCCATTTGTATTGCAAGTTTGAGGCATTTCACCCATTTACATATCCCTTCGATCTGTCATCATTGATGCTAGAAGGGAAAAACCTGAAACAGAGAGGGAAAGCTGACAAGTCCTAAAATTAAAAAGTTATTGATTAAGCCATTTGACTTGTTCTTTCATTCCAGTATTGTACTCCAGGAAACAAATGTTTAATTTATTTTGGATAAAGGGATTCAATTTGTGATAATGCCATGGAAATATAATTTCCTTACAAACTCAGATTTCTCATAGGAAAATGTTAATGAGTCTTTTCCATTACACTAAAAATACCATGTACAAGAGCTGGTTGAATAGTGCCCAGACAATTTTTTAGAACATTTGTCAGAATTGTGCTTCGTTCAAGAAAATTCATATCCCATTGTACTATTTGCCAACATTTACATGAACAGTTTTTGTTTAGGTAAAGGTTGGCTGGTTCCCTAAAAACTATCAGTTCATTCAAAACCAAAGAACAGATACAGTATCAGGTCATTAAATGGCCAAGCACAATCTTCATTGCTAATAATAAATGTTTTATTTTGTAAGCAACATTTAAGATCAAAATCTTCATTAAAAATGCAAACATACTTGATATTATGCAAAGTATAATTTAAGTATTATTCATCTGCGGAAAGAGTATCAATGCCTGTTTGCATTGATAAATGTGATTATTAAATATATGGCCAGAATTCTGACTTGATCCACAAAAACTCATTAAAGGGAAAAAAAATCAGAACATTATCACAATTCCTTTCCTGCAATTAATTAAACACCACATATTGTTTAGGAACATAGTTCATTTTTTTTTCCACTCCTAAATGTTTTATTTTCAAAACGCAAGGAAATAGAAAGACCTTAGTATTTGTCCTATTTTGATGCAATGGCAACATTACAGTAGTAATCAAAGTACTCAATCAGAATTGGGCCTTCTTTGTACATAGCTCTAGTAAAAGACATTAATTTCACAAAGTACATAACCTAAAGTTATTTCAACAAAATAAATGCCTTTGAAATTGTGCGAACATAGTTCATCAACTCTTCCTTAAATTACATAGTACAGTTCACCAGCAAGTGCTGCATTCTCTATTAAAATTTGACATATTATAGTTTCGTAATTAGTGGTTATTTTAGGCTGGAGGAATTGCTGTTTGTTTGGGCTTTTTTTAAATTCTCATCATGTTTTTCAAAAATAATTTTCTTTGTCTTTTAAAGGAAGTTTTAAGTACTGGGGGAAAAACTTCTAAAATGTGATATGTATGAGTGTCACCAATGCAGCAAGTTATACCTGAGTCTGTAAAAAATCTGAAACAGTACCATTGAAAGGTAGGATTTGTAAAATTTGTTCTAACATGTAAGATTAGTTTAGATGTCCCATAGTAACAATCTGAAAAATTTCAGTAGCTGATTTTGTAATTATTTTATTAGTGCTAAAACTGGTTAGAAAACAAAGGGATGGTAAAATATCAGTGGTCTCACACAAGGTGGATTTAGTAATAAAATCTGATTTCAATAAGCAGGAAGGTGGCTTACACCAAGTTCTAGGATTTAGCCATGGAGCTCCTCTCCTCTTACACCAGGATGTGACTTCACTCCCTCTTGCCTATATTAAGACCCCCCCAGTTAAGGATGTTCTCGTACTCCTTTGTCTGAACAGCCATGAGCTGCCATAGAAGGAAGGTGGGCAAGACCAGCAGAAAGCAATGAGTACACATCATTCTGTTCTGCTCTACAGCCTCCTCTGGGAAAGAGAGCTGCTGGATCAAACACAGAACAGCTCTAGCAAGCTCTCTGTTTATTCTTGACTATGGGCTGGTCGTTGCTCTCAGCCCAAATTTGCCACGGCTGCTCTCCTGTTAGCTTGCAGGGGGAAGGCATCAAACCCATTTCCCTCACACTCTGTTCTACAACATGAAAGGAAAATATTTGCCGTATCACAACAACTTCATTCTCAAGAGCAGCAGATCTGGACAAACCCAACCCTAGGACTGAAAGTTCTGTATTCAAACAGTAATTTGGGGTGAAGTTGCAGCTAGGGGCCTTATAAACTTGATGATAGCTGCCCATGCACTCAACTGAAATTCTAAATATAAACTCCCTTAAACTCTGAGACAGTTCAACTTAGTTTTCCTGTGTCTTTCCAGTGAGCCCAACAGTAGTTTAAGTTTCTCATGAAATTTAGATTTTGTTATAAACATTTTCACCATTTTTCTTGTGCATTATTTAATTTTCTATGAACTTAGTATTTAGTCGTTGGGGGTTTTAGTAAATCTGTTGGAGGTTTCTTGTAAAGCTTTTTAGCTATGTTTGTTTTTAGAGCCAATAAATCCTGTGTTTTATAAGACAACAGATTACTCAAACTAAGATATTTATTAATAGGTTGAACTGTGTTAGTGTTTTGTTTAATTTTATTTCTTGAACAACTGTCATAAAAGTTGTAGGTATTTAGTGATATTAAAAGCATAGTACTCATCAGGTCAAACCAGTAGTTTCCTCCACCTAAAACCATCCAAAACATATTCTTATTCCTTTTCTTCTTTCTCACTCAGCCTCCTAATATTGTCAGGATTGATGTCATCATTTATCCACTCCAGAATGCTATTATTCCCTGGAAACTAATTGGGGAGAGAGGGGGAGATTGGCAACAAGAAGCCAAATTTATTTTAGCAATTTTGGGGTTTATAAAAATTAATATGTTTCATGAAACAGTGGTACCTAATATTTCTTTACACTAGTAGTTTTCTCCTTGTTGACTCGTCCGTCCTTCATTCATTCTCCCTTCCCTGCCCCCCTAGCAAAATAAGAAAAACAGATTACTGTAAATTTTGGCACAGAAGGATATTTGCATCATTTTCTTAGAAGTCACGTGCTTTGGATTTCCTCTTGTTTATGATATATTGAAATGTCTTCCAGATGTTCTTAATTATAAAAAGTTTTCAGGAAAGCAAAGTAATCCGTAATAAAATTTCCTCTACATTTTTTAAAATAACCAATAAATTAGTGTACTGTAGCTTATCAAACTGCCACATAATTCTACATTTGACCCCGGCACAGTAAGGTCTGGCATTTCCTTAAGACAGCTAGTTGGGTCAGAGGCAAAGCAGGCTTCCCTAGGCATAGTTTCAGTTCCTCTTGCAAGGGAGAGTCTTCCCTTCCTGAGGCCAAGCCAGCTGTGTGAGTGCTCATTGGTGCGAGTGGCTCTGACTTCCTACACAAACACAGCCACCTCTGCTGCACCAGCTTGCAAGAAGCAGATGTGTGACATGGGGAATGCCAAAGTTTGGATTCAGGACAGAGACAAAGAGAAAATATTTTAGCTGCTTCTTTGTGTTGCTGATGCTGTGTTGCATGAGATTTTTATTTATACGTTTTGGGTAGGTGCCCAGATTGCTGTGGTAAAATCTGAAAGAAAACACAATAAAAATAAGATTTGTTCAATTTTCAAGGACATATATGGGGGAGAGGGGGGGGAAGGTTTTAATCATAAAAGACATTTTCAAATGGTCAAAGAACTAGATGACTGACAACAGCTCTGAATTCCTAAAAATCTTTCTAGAACCTACCTCTTGTATACGTTCACCTGTTTATTCATCCTAATGACACACCTGCTGAAGGTGCTTACTCTAAGCTTGTTTTTGTATAAGGAATTAAGGTAGGAACAGTAATGGGAAATAGGAACCAACTTTGTAATTTCTGTGATTTTTCAAGCTTTCTGTGTGTGGTGGGTTTCTTTTCTCAGAGATAATCAAGATCTGAAAGAAAGTTATAGTTTCACAAATATTTGATGAAAGAGTTATTAGGCTGTTGGATCATGGTATAGTGGCCTGCACGTATCTTTAAATTTGTACTGCCAAAAGATCTCACTCTGAGAAACAGGAATTTCAGCCTATGTCCTGAAAGACTGAAATACAAAAAGAGTAAACGTGCATTTGGTTCTAGCCAGGTATGGGAATTCTGTGACACTCTGAGGTGAATTTGAGGCATTAGGTCTAGGAATATGATATAGAAACTGTAAAAGTGGGAAAGCATCGTAATGGACTAGATCCTCTTGCCTGTCAGAATTAGTTCTCTTCCAGAGGTGGGAAGAGAAGGAATCAAGCAAAAAAGAGGTTTGTATATTTGGGGGATTTTTTTCCCAGAGTGTCTAAATACAGCAGGACTTGTAATAAAAGGAAATTACTGTTAATGTAGCTATTCCACATTCTCAGGTGGCAAAAAAAAAATGTCTGAATGGTGAAAGTGAACTCTGTTGGCTTGCACCACTTGAGGCTCTTGCCTTTTCTCACTAGTTTTCCTTGAGTACTATTTAATCAGCCAGATTTGCAAAGAACAGTAAATAACCATGCAAAACTCCAAGCTTTTTGTTTTGCATTAAAAGAGTAAAAGCAAATATTCCACCTGGCTATTGAATCTATTTGTATTTGTTACAAAAGCAGCACAGTGCAGAATTTGGACCCAGTTTTAGCAGAGAGGACACAGGACGCTAAGAAAGATGTTAAGACAAATTTCCTTTGTATTCCTCTTAAAAACAGTAACTGATGGTAATCTTGCCATCAAACTACAAAATGATAAATTTTAATTGTTTATCACAATCAGTGATAAACAAACAATTTTTTTAAAGGGTCATGGAAGCAAGTTACATGTGATTTAGAGCTTATCTGTGTAAGGATGGTGGAAGGGCATGAGAAGAAAGAAGGCCACTACAGACCTCACTACAGTGGCAACCATGACTGAGAACTTTGACCAAATCTTGTAAGGGATATGAAATGCTAGAGCCACCACTCCCAAAAAAACACTCCCTGGAACTATCCCATGTTTTCAGATGACATGATCTATTGGTTTTCATTCTTAGAGTACTTTAAGAACTATAGATCCATTTATTTCTTGGGAAGAGTCAGGTGGCACTGCCAATGTTGACTTGTCATCTGTTCCTCTCCCTCCATGAATGCTATTGTCCATACTCAGGCAAAGCTGTCCGTGAGCCCAAGGGAAGTTTAGGCTTGAGTTTGGCTGAGATGAAGGGTATCACTTACCTAACCATGTCTCATCTGCTGCAGTAGGTTTCTGTGGTATTTGACTCATTTTTTTAATGTTAAAGCAGAAAAACCTCTTACTCTTCTGATGCAGTGGCAGTGAAGACCCTTAAAGACAGCAGTGAAGTTAGATGAAACCACATCTTTAGAAAATAACATATTATTAAATGTTTGACTGCATTTGTTTATTATTTGCTGAACACTAGTAGTACCTGTAGTGCTGGAGTTACTGTGGAGGCAGTATAAAACTGGGTCTCTTCCATCCTGAATATTTCCCACATTGGGAGTGAGGTGAGGGGGCTACATTGCTAAGGAGGATTTTCATGGGAGACAGAGCAACCTTGATCGTCACAGTCTGATGTCAGGTCTTGCTGTTACCAGCACTGGCAAGGTAGGGAGAATGGAGCTAGGTAAAAACAACCAAAGCCAAGGATTAAAACATTTTAATCAATCTGATGAAATTCTTTGCTGACCAACCTTTTGTTAAATTAGCCAGCTGTTACCTAATCGTATTCTACAACGAAAAGCTGGTGCTGTAGTGTCCAGTCTTTGTGTCTTTGAACCAGCAGAGACTAGCTGTGCTGATTTTTTCTAAAATGAAGTTTTACTTAGATTCCTTTTTATTCAGCTACTCTTTCCTTGCCCTAGAGCATTATCTCATTCCCAGATGGGTGCCCTGCTCCCAGAGGAGTTTCCTGTCCTGGTTTGAGAGACAGGTGTGTCCTAAGGAAGGCGGGAACCTCCCTTGGCACAGAAAATGTGACCCCCTTCCCTCCCAAATTGTTGAAACTCCGAAACTATGGGGCTTCCAGGCAAATATATGGGAAAAGGATTAACAATTCTTTACTGGTGTGTATATGTACATAGCAAGGCAAACAAACAACAACGGCAGCAATAACAAACAAACCCAGAGCCCCAGCCCCAGGCTGTCTCTGCTGCGGGCACTTTCCCGTGCGGTGCAGTTCTGGTCACAGCCGGCAGGGGCGCTGCTGGCTCCCGGCCGGGCAGGGGGCGATGGTTCCCCCACGCCTGCAGGGGGCGCTGTGGCGCGAGCTCAGCCGCGTCTCCCTCGCGGCGTAATGGCGGGCGGGCTGGCGGAAGGGATGGAAAAGGGGCTTCCTTTACAAACTCACGGTGGGCAGCTGGTCCCTGAGCCCCTCCAGATAGCAAAATGAACTGTAGCAGGAACCTTGGAAGCAGCAAGGGTAGGAGAAGACAGGATGGAACCCCGTGGTGGTGGCGAATTCCCCCCCACAGTGACCACAGTCTGTCTCCCCTCGAATGCCACGAGCTCTAGAAGCTGCACTCAACCCTTTCCCTTCAGCCTAAAATCTTACATTAACTCTGGCCTGCCCAATAGAAAAACACCCAGGTAAGAGAGTAGCCAGATGCACCCTTGCCCCTTCTCTTTCTCTTAGCCACATCTTTTGTTCTTTTAAGTATGGGTAGTTACTGTCTCTTAGCAACAAATGGGAGAAAATTCCTCAAGAGAAAGAAAACAAAAGGAAGAATTTTAAACCCCCACCAGTATCCCTTCTTGTAACTTATGACATTAATTGAACAATGGNACCCCCAAAGCTGTCCTTGCAGGATGTCACTGACAGAACTGTCCCACTGAGGGGGCAATGGTGGCACTTCTCTGCCAAGTGACGTGGGTCCTTCTCAGCTGTGATGTGTCAGCAGCAGTTTTTAAGCAGTGCCTGTCCTGTAGGCACAGTTTCACAGGCAGAGATGGGCAACTGTGCTCCAACTACTGTACAAACTCGTCTTCTCAAAGTGGCTATGCTGGCCACCCAGGGCCTTGGACCCCACGTGTTTCACAGAGAAACATGAGAAACTTGTGAGAGGAAAGCTGAGCTACAGGTAACAGAGAAGGTGTTGCTTTCTCTGGAGGAAGGATTTAAAGTGCTTTCTGGTATTTTTGCTGAACCAAAACTGTACAAGCCACATACTGAGGGCAGTGAGGGGAGCAGAAGCAATGCTAGTGTCCTGGTCTCTGAACATGTTCAGTGGTCTAAAGCAACTAAGTGGCATTTATTTTCACATTTCATTTGCCCTTTACAGCTGCAAAAGGCAGCAGAGCAGAGGAGCAATGGGCCTAAGGTCTTCCAGCAGTGTTTGTGGGAGTTCACTTAGAGTCCTCAGCCTACCTTGGAATAGGGCTGGGTAGGAACTTCTGGGATATTTGCTGCCTGGCTCATCCATCAAGGAATATTTATTTGTTCATTAATTGATTTTATGGAGATTGTATGGACTGCAAATACAGTTCCTCACTGCTCAGTCTTTGTTCAGAGTTTACAAGCCATGACTTGATGGCAGTACAACACCACAGCCTGCCTCCTGCTCTTGGAGCTCGTGGTGTATGGCAGGGTGCTGCAGGAAAGACTGTAAGAACAAGACGCAATACTGTGCCTTTGTAGACACAGTTTTCTGCTTTTTGGTTGGTTGGGTTGGCTTTTTTCTTTTTTTAAAAGCTTTTGAAGCGTATAAATAGGACTTTGATATTTCCATTGCACTGTGCTAGAAAAGCAATTGCATTAAGGGGACAGTCCACACAAAATAACAAAATTGGATACTGGCGTAGCTTTCTGTGTGCATTAAATTTCTGACAAAAAAGAAACAAAGATGCATACAAGAGGTGAAAGGAGTCACCCTGGAGGACATCAGCGGTACAAGGAGGGACTGAGGAAAGCTAAGGTCCTTGGGGACTTGGATCTGGTAAAAGGGTGGCAAGAAAGGCTCTTGCAGGTGCATTGTCAGAAGAAGGCAAAGAATAATGTGGGCCCGCTGCTCAGGAGGATATGAGGGATAAAGAGCAAGGCTCTTCTCAGAACCATGCAGGCAAAAAAACAAGTGACAAAAGGTACAAACTGAAATAAAGAAAATTCCACTTAAATGTGAAAATAAATGTTTTTAATTGTAAGGGTGAATGAACACTGAAAGAGATTGCCAAGAAATGCTGTGGAGTCTTTGTCCTTGGAGACATTCAAAACTGGACTAGACACAGCCATGAGCAACCTGTTATTGTTGACCCTACTTTGAGCAGAGTTTTGAACTGAGCAGTCTCCAAAGGTGCCCTCCAGCCTCAACAATTTTGTGATTCTGTGAAATTCTATAATTTGCAATTTTACCAAATAGCTGTACTAACACTTTGGACTAAATTAATTTCTCTGTAAATCAATTGAGTATTTGTTATCAAAACTCTGTCAACCTAATTTAACCTAGACCTAAGTGTTCCATAAACCTTTTATTGAACCAGAAGTCAACAGTAATGTCTGCAGCTTTTGATTCCAATGAAATCGACCTGTGGGGGGTTTTTTAATAAATAAATAGTCTTTTCTGAAAGTGGAACTGGCTGGAAGCAAAAGTGAAACTTGCTTTATTGCTTTTCATTGTTCAAACTGGGAGAAACAGCGAAAGTAAATGGGGGTCATAGGTAGTTCTAAGTAAATTGAATTAAAAATATTAATTTGTTTACCATAGCAACGCCACTTCCAGTAATATGATGAAGAAATTAAAGTGTTTACTGTTACACTTATTACATTGGCAGAGCCCTTTTGATCTTTTGTTTGAGCTTTCTGTAGCTTTTCTTCTTTTCATCACGATTCCCTTACCCAACTACAGTACTTCATGGTTGTAAATACCTGTAAGATACAAGTTGCTATAATTTGTGACTGTAAGAGTTAGACTCGTGTAAATTATGCAAAGAAAGGGAGTAATTCACTCTGGAATGAATGCAGCCCTGGGCTGTCATTGTCTCCAGGAAGGATGCTCATTTGTGCCCGTGTGTGCTGAGGAGGGTGAAGGCTGAGTTAAAGCAGATCAGGCCTGCTTTATTTTACACACTCCTGTTGTCTGTTTTGCTGAAAATGCTGCCTGATCCTCAAGTCCATTTGTGCTGTTGGGTTCCTAACTTGCACACGTTTCTTTTGCCGCTCACACCCATAAGAGCCAGGTTCCTTGCTGTCCTGCACGCTGGCTGCAGCTGCTGGCCATTAGCAGTGGTTGACTCCTGGGGACCAGTACCTGGTTTGCCACCCCTCGGTTTGGTTGGGCTCATTATAGGTAGCGCGTTCTGAAGTGCAGATTAAATGAATGTATACTGCATAGACTAGTGATACTTCATGGACTTAGAGAGAATCCTGCCCACCAGGCATCTCCCCAGCTGGGTGTGGATAGCTGACAGCAGTTTTTAATCACTCCTAAACTGAAATAGAAGAGGTCTGTGACCCTCTGCATTCCTTACACAGTGTACAGGAGTGCGTCTCTGTGTACTTCTTTTGGTTGCAGGCTTTCTCCAGGCTCTTTACACATGACCTACAGATATTCCCTCTTATTCCATGGACTCCCTTTTTCTTTCCTTGGCAGTAATGCTGATACTTGGCAGGACCTTTTCTTACCCCTCTTATTATAAGTAAACTCCCAGTACATAAACAGATTCTTTTTTAACTAATTTACTATGTACAATTTTATCTTATTTTGTCTTTCTTCCAGCTCCGTGTTGAAATGATTCACTGTGAAAGGTTTATTTAAATTTTCAAAGTTCCTTTCTAGAGCAACCTCTGGTTCAGCAGTGCAAGATGCTGTAGTCCAACAATACTGTCTTCTTTTCTTAATTCTTATATGTTTCTCTATATAATTCTTATATAGTTTCCTTGTGGAATAGGTGAGAAAAGCAATTGCCTCTACTACTTAGTGCCTCACAACTCAAAAAATCACTTCTTCAATGTAATTTTGAACCCCAGCCCAGCTGGTGGTTCTTAGATTTCAGATTATGAATATAAGTTCAGCACTTTCAAATGAATCACCGAGAGCAGTGCTCTGTCAAAGAGTTGTCCTTTTTTTTTTTTTTTTTTTTTTGAATGATCACCNTTTTCCTGGTTTTACAGATGCATATCCTGAGAAAAGAACATTCTCCCAGCAGTACAAATACAGTGAAAAATATTAAAATTTTCAATTTTTTACCCCATTTCTTTAAAGTGCTTGTTCTCTTCTATTGTTCTGTAGTGCAACAAAGATGTATATGCTGCCTTTGCATGTAATTGGCCTATTGGCCTTGTTCTTACTTATTTGTGATTTCATTAAGATTTAAATTGAAACTTCAGTGTTTTTGTGAAGGCCTGTCTTTTGAGAAACACTTTTTACTTTTTTTAATGAGCAGTTAGTGGGGTAAAGATTCTCCTTTTTGTCTGCTATCCGTGGACAGTTCTCTTCAGAAACAAGTTAATGGATAATGTCCCAGCTCTCACCAGGAAGTTTGGGTTTTAATAACCTACCTGCTTATGAAAACAATATCAACTGTGAAGACAGAAACAGTGAAAATGTTTAATGAACTGGGATGCATTTTCAGCTTTGGTCATTAGCACACAGCCCTGATCTTCATCCTTAGTTTCTTATTGATGCTAGCTGGATTGATGAAGAAGGGTGTGGATTGATTACATAGGCTATAAAGGCAATCATGTTGTTTTCTTCTTTAAATTTATCCCCAAGGGTGTTTGTTGAGGGCCATGCTGCTTCCTTCCACAGAGGCAGACAGAGGTTGTTAGGTGGTGGTTCCTTGTTGAACTCTGAAGGGCAGAAATGCTTTTCTGGATAAACTGGCTGAGGATTGTTGCAATTTAATGCAGATAGTTAAACAGGAAACTACCAAGAGAGTCTTTTGAAAAAAATCTCCCCTATATGATAATTGCAAATAAAAACATGTCAAAATTAATATGGGAATCATCATCATATACTTCTAATATTTCACTGATAGTAGTATTCACATCTTAGAAAGATACAAAATACAGACAATGATTTTGCAGTCAGATCAGGATATTTCATTACTTGCATTGACTTAGAGTGAGTATGATTTCAGTGGAAATTCTCAACTTTAAATTGTTCATATTGAAGCATATAGAAGAAGTCCTCTTTTTGAATAATAGTGCATACTCTGAAATAAATTTGACATACTAAAAATATTACTGGGAAGAGTTCACACTTCTAAGACATAACCAATTATTTAAACCCTTTGATAATAGTTTTCAATAAACTATTTAAATGAATCACAGAGTGACAGATATCTCATGTTGGATGTGGAGATTTTGTTTATTTTTTTTTCAAACCTTAACTTCCTGTAGAGAAAAAGAGTCCAATAAAGAAACAGTGAAAATGAAAATGAGCAGGAACATGAACATTTTGAAAAATTGACAACCATCTTCATTCATAAACGGTGAGTTCCTGAGCCAGAGAGATTTGATACTCCTCATTTCTGGGAGAATGAATGTGGAAAGACAGGACTGTAGTCTGCTTTACCTTTCCAGATGGTTGTTGCATCCCTACTCCAGTATGGTGACTGAGCTCTTCAGATGAGAACCCTTAAGCTGTATTCCTCAAAAAGTGTCTTAATGTATTTAAATAATATTGTCACTATAAGTAGGGTTTGTTTTCACTAAAACAGGTGGGGCATAAAGAAGCAGCCCTAGTTAACAGATTTGATATGACCCCCAGCAATGAGGCAATGAGCTGCTGAGGATATAAGCCCTTTCAGCTCCTATAGATCTGTGAGGAGAGGAGGATCTGTGGACACAATTTACTTGGTCCACATTGAAAGGCAAATGATTGAGAAGGGACATGAGGTGAGCCATATTAGACCCAAAAGCTCATGTAGCCCCATCCTTGTCTCAGGTATCATCAGAAGTTGAAGAATGTAGATATTACCCTCTGAAATACTCTTCTGAACAAAACCACTCTGTTCTAGCCCAGCTGAGCCAGAAGAGAGGCTTTTCTCCTTGGGAGACCTTCACAATTTTTTCCTCAAGAATCCAGTCACAGAACTTGTTTAAACCTTTGCATCCACTGTGACATCCTTCTTCAAAGTGTTCCACAGCTTGGCTGTACATTACACTGGTTTGAGTGTGGGATCTGTTCATGTTTTTTGATGCTTCTGAGCTCTTGTATGGGAAGAAGCAGTGAATGGATCCCCTGTTACTGTTGCCGTGCCACTTTCACGTATCTGTCATATCCTCCCTGTGGCATGTCTTCCATACTGAACCATGCCAGCACATTTGATTGTTTCCTGTCCAGTAGTCATTCTGCAGCTTTTCTTCTCCTTGCCACTCTTCTCCATGCCTTTTCTATTGGTATATCCATTCGAGGAATGGGATCAGAACCAGATATAAGGGCTCTGTGGATTTATGCACTGATGCAGTCATGCTCTCTACTTTCACAGTGACTGCTAACATTTAATTTGCTGTTTTCTTCTGTTGATTGTTCTTTGAGCTGAGGCTTTCATTATCTGTTATATTATCTGTATTACTTGTCTGGCTAGTTTGTTACCTATACCATGCTAACAAGATCTTCCTCTTGGTGCAGTAATGAGCTTGGAGACCATAATTTTAAACATATAATCAGAATTGTTGATTCCATGTGTTTCCCTTTACGTTTGCTTGCATTAAATTTCATTGAACAATTTGTCACCCAGCGATTTGTCTCATAAAATTCTTTTCCATGTCTTCATAGGCAGCCATGTCTTTGCTTTCTTTAGTGCAGCTAGCTTCAGCCTGTGGATGAAGTATCTTAATCCCCAGACTTACTTCTGGAGCCCCTTTAAAAGCAGACTTCCTAAAAGCTCCTGCTGGATGATGCTAACTGATGCTGAAAGCATTAAGTTCCAGGCAGCAGNGAATCAGGTTCCTGAAGGTGGAAAGCTGACGTACTTATGTATTGTGTAGCTTTAGTAAGTGACAGAAGTTAAAACAGAGCTCTTGAATGACTGTGCAGGGTACTGAAGAATATTTTTCCCCAGTTGGCCCCCTTACCATATGTGCAGTATTACTACTGTAACTGTATTGTGCTATATAAATGGATGACTTAGTGATTTATCCTCTCTACCATGACTATATGACTAATCCCCATTACTAGTTAATTCTCAAATCTTTACAATGGCAATATATGTAGCTCTGTATTCCAGAGCATTACCTACCCTTTAGTCAAGAAGACCTGATTGGGTGTATGTTATTGGCCACTGGAGCATGCCTTCATGTGTCCATCAAGCTCAAGTCTGGAGAGAGCAGTCTGGGTCTGCATCCCCAGAAGAATGGGTTTCCAGGGTGGCTATAAAGTCCCAAAATTGTTTTCCTGGGGTGAGAGTGAAGATTCAGTTAATTTTGCTTTATTCTAACTGTTTCTAGATAAAGGAAAATAATAAAGGTTGGGAAGAGACATTCAAGTGACAGACATTTCTCATCCAGATTCTAACTAATGGTTCAGATACTCAGACTGGTGATGCTGTGGTGTGTTCTGCCATTGATACAAGTGGTGCTGTGAAATTCTTTACTCTTTTCCTTTTGATTTTGAGCCAGTTCCCCATCATGTTGGCTTACCTGGCAAGTGAGTCATCTTGATCTTTTATGACAGAAGAACTGTGGGAAAATAAGCAATGAATGGAAGCGGTTTTTAAATGATCACCAGAGTAAAATTAAAGCTGCTGTTGTCTGTGACCTACCTGGTGTTCCAGTGCCTTCAGAGGCATAGTGGCACTGGACTGTACAGACAGGAACTTTCACAGGAAGCTGCATCTTGGGGCTTAGACTTCACTATGGATGATTTGAGGAATCTTGCCCTTAGGTGGTAAGAAGCAGGTACCTACACTGTGACTGAGAGAAAATCCATTCTGTTGGTTTGGCAGTTCAATAGTGAGTTCCACTGGGGAGGAAT
>WAAG01045248.1:1883-38483 GCA_013390105.1 Tichodroma muraria
CTTGATCTTTGTTTCTTCCTCCTCTATCAGCTGATACCACTCAGCTTTCAAAGACATAATTTAACCATTCTCCTTTGTTATCATCCCACTCATCTTTACTAGAATTTATGAAGAAAATAAAGCCAAATGGGCAAGCTGGACTAAAATATGCATTACTGGAAAACCACTGCACTGTCCTTTCTGCAGATCCTTTTCAGAGTCATTCACACAAACTTGCAGCACAGGAGCAGCAATGCAGCTGTTGCATTTTCCTTCGAGCAGAACCCAAATCATGACAGGACCCAAGTGTAGGCTACAACAGTTAATGATTAGTAGATGTCCTTCATCAGGGGAGTCTCAGGACTTGAATCAAAGGAAAAAAGTCAACAAGGGAAGTACCTGACATTAATGGCACTGATGCCACCTCAGCCATCAATTTGCAGTGAGACATTGACCCCCAAACTGCCTGGGAGCTGTTTTCTCTCTTTCCAGGAGCAGTATTTATGTGCATTGACATTTCTGGAGTGCAGGACATAGCAACAAGGTGCGATGCAAGCGCTGTTAATCCCAAAGCAAAGATCAGCCCAAAACCTGACACGGGCAGACTAAAACTGTGCATGTGGAATGCAGCCAAGGTAATGAAAACTTAATGCCTATTTAACAGTCAAACTGCAGAGCTGCCAGCACAGTGCCACGTGTTACCCGGCCCAACGCCTGTCAAAGGAAACAACACCGAACATTTTGTGGTTAAGTGAATATTTCAGGACATATGGAAAAAAATATAGTTCCAAGGCATGAAATAGCTTTGATCAGGTTGCTGGAGTAACAGACATTCAAAGCCATCTCCCATCTTTTGAGATGTATTTTGTCTAAATCTAAAATAAAAAGATTAAACTAGCCATTAGACAACATATGTTGTTTTTCTGTCAGTGAGTCCTTTATACACAGCAAGCATTCTTGATTTCAGACATTTGAACCACATGGGAGCCACTGGGTAAGCAATCTGCATCCTACAGACCAGCCTCCCTTCACTACTGCATGTCTGAATTAATCTCCATGTTGATTACAGTTAAATTACCATCAGGAAAGACACTTGGAGAATTTTACCTCTGAAATATCTCTGTTCAAACTTCTGAAGTTTAAATTTTTGCAACTTTTGTAACTTCCAGAGGAAGAGTCTAAGCTTTGCAACACACATTGGGCAATGTGTCTTTTGATGGAAGTGCATTCCATAAACACATCCTTCCTGTGACTGCTTCCGATGGGAATCATGGAGCAGGCTAGACAGAACTTTGAACTATTTTTGAGCCTTTTTTCATGTCTAGCTATCTCACCTAACTACCACCATTCTAATCTTGATGGTAGGCATAAAATCCTACAAAAATTCATTCCAAACCCAGGTTCTGTGCCCATGGTTTTTCTAACTGAACTCCATTACATCAGCCTCTTCCATAGCTAAATACACCAGCTTTTCCCAAGAACCTCACTCCTGTCAAGAAATACAGCTCTGTTTAATGACAGCAGGGTATTCAGATGTCAGACTTGCGTGCAGTATGATAAATAATCTCTTTAGGGGGCCAACATCACCTTAAATTAAGTACACAATGCTAAAGCACTTGAAGCACCTAGGAATAAAAATCCCACACTTCATTTTAAAAGAAGACACTTGCAGCA
The DNA here is from genome assembly GCA_013390105.1 of Tichodroma muraria. Lineage (NCBI taxonomy): Eukaryota > Metazoa > Chordata > Aves > Passeriformes > Sittidae > Tichodroma > Tichodroma muraria. Next base: position 3,537 of record WAAG01045248.1, read on the forward strand.
CGAGCCAGAAAAACGTGATAACCATACTGCAAATATGCCACTAAAGTTCAAAAAGCTTTAGAAAAATGAAACCCAAAACCAACTACCAAGAAAAATATGAGTTATTTTTATTCACTGACCAATTAAGAACACTCTTTGTAATTCACCAGTATTCTTTATTCACTGTCTTGTCTTTCCATTGTTGTTGACCTAGGAACTCATGAAGATACACATTTATTTGCAAAATTATATCACAAGTTTAGGCCACGATCTTAAGTGTTAAAACCCAGACATGGATTTAATTGCTAACAATCTGAGAAATACTTTTACTGCTAACAGGCTGGAAATTAAGTATGTGCTTAACTGCCTGCAAGACCACAGCCTTGGGTGTTATACAAACATTAAATTATGTTTTAATTTGGTTTGATGGGTGCTTTATTGAGCTGTATTCATCCTTGGAAAGGGACAACCTATAAAAATCTTAAAAAGAGAATAATTCTGTGATGTTTTGCAATAATTCATTGAATGCTGTGATGAACAGGGCTCGTTCAACAATATTTTGATTAATTACTCCTTGCATTTCCCCCCCCCTGCCTCGCTAATTTGAATTAAAGAGAAAAAAGGAACCTTTGCAGGTACAGACAGATCTCCATCTTCCTGGGGGAAGGGAAAGTGGGCTGGGAAAGGGAAGGATGAGAAAGGAGAGAGGGCAGCCAAGCAGAAAGGTGAGACATGAAGCATGCATTGTTGAATAGTTCTGTGATCTCTTCCGTGAATATTATCTGCTCTTACAGCAGAGCAATAAGCCCCAAACAAACACTACTTAAGCTGAGTGTTGATAACCCATAACAGTAATGAGTGTTATGGTCACTGATACTGTAAGTACACCCAAAACATGCATTAAAAACTCTGGAAAACTCCCCGTAAAAATTGCACCGCGACATACCAGGCTCACAGGTAAGTGAAAACACCGAAGCAGCCCTCAGTTTGCCTCTCAGTGCCACCACACAATTATCACTACATTTTAACACGATCTCAAAGCTGATTAGGTCTATTTATAGGCGTGCCTGTTTGTTTATGTTTTCCAGACACAAATTTCCTTTCCTTCCCGCATCATTTCCTGGTTGGGGCACGTTTGCTCTTAAGATGTTTTTACCATCTGTCCCACGTCTTCTGCTTACGATCCTTGGGCCGGACACGCTGGGTGAAGGTGCAGCTCCCGGGTGTTTTGGTGTTACCCGCACTAAGCTATTGTTAGACAGTGATAACGGGGGAGATTCTGAGTATAACACAGCGATTAAAAATAGGGAACAGCTCCAAATGTCATTTTTTGGTCATGGAGAGACGAAGAACTTCTGAGGGCGCAGAGCCCATGGGGATGAAGCAGGGGCGCCTCTGATGTGCCGGGGGGCCCCACCGGCCGCCCCTCAGCCCCGAAATGCTTCTACTTGAGCTCCCCCGCTCCGTTTTTACAGAGTTTACCAATCTGCTAGAAAATTCTGAGGAGAACCTGCCAGCCCGGGCTCCGGCCCCGGCCCGAGGGGCTCCCGGTGCCCCGAGACTGGGGCGCTCTCCTCCCTCACCGCGGGCCGCCCGCAGCCGCCGCCTCGCAACAGCATCGGGCGGGAAGGCCCCGGAGGAAGCCGCTCTAAGCACGGAGAGGGAGAACCGCCGGCCGGGGAGGGAGAGATAGAGAGGAGGGGGAGTCTCGGGTACCTGGACGCGCTTCCTATGCCGCCGCCGCTCCGCCATGTTGTCCCCGTCCGCTCCGCCNCCGTCCCGTCTCCGTCCCTCGGCACTTCAGAGACCCGCCTCGCTCCCGCGCCGTCCCGTCTCCGTCCCTCGGCACTTCAGAGACCCGCCTCGCTCCCTCGCCGTCACCTCTTCGCCCCCCCGCTCCCTCACCGACGCGCCTCGGTTCCCACTGTCCCCTCTCCGCCTCTTAACGCCTCATCCCACCCCGGTCCCTCAGCCTCGGCCCATCACCGCCCCACAGCGCCCTGACTCGGTCCCTCAATCCCTCTCATCCCGCCTGGGTCCCTCATTCTCTTCATCCCCCCTCAGCCCTCACCACCTCCCTCAGCCCATCAGCCCGCCCCAGCCCCTCCCGCCCTCATCACCTTACCTCGGTTCCTCTCCTCCTCACCGACCTCCCCTCACCCCCTCCCTTCACGTAATCCCAGGATTGTTAGAGCCGGAAAAGGGACCTCTGGAGATCATCCAGTCCAACTCCCCTGTTGAGGCACGGTCACCCAGAGCAGGTGACATAGGATCGTGTCTAGGTGAGTTTGGAATGTCTCTGCACAGGGAGACTCCACAAACTACCTGGACAGCCTGTCTGAGTGCTGTGCCGCCCTCAATGGGAAGAAATTAATCCTCATGTTGAGGTGGAACTTGTGTTTTACTTTATGGCCATTGCTCCTAGTCTTGTCACAGGGCACTACTGAAAAAGCCTCTCGGCCTCTCTTCCCCCTCAGCCCTTGACCTTGCTCCAGCTCTGGCTGTAAAAGTCTGTTTAAGTTTTGATACTCTGAAATAGGATGTAAGGCCTTAGAGATGCTCAATACAGCATCTTTGTTAACTGTTACTTATTTAAACAGACTCAGACCTCATATACTTACAGAATGAGATTCAGAAAGCAACCTATATAAAGCAGAAGGGCCTTTTGCCAGAGGTTGTCCCACATACTTGTGCCATGAGGTCACTGGAGTTAGCAGAGCGTATAATCATTTATTCTGGCTCTGCATTTCCAAACCGCACCCTGGCACTTTGGGATGGAAAAGTATGTGCAGTGCTGCATTGTCTTGCCCGGTCCCCTCAAATCTTGTTGCCCCTTTCTGTTACTATGATTTGGAACTCCCAGATTCAAAATTGGGCAATGAAGAACCTAAAAACGCTTCCAGCAGCATATTTGCCCCTCAGTTTCAGTGCCAGGTTTTGTGTTCTTTCTGGTACGACATCTTTTTCTGTTGAATGTTTTCCTTTTGCTGTTGCTGGGCAGAAAATCTATACAAGTTACAAATTAAGCTGACTGACTGCAGAGTGAGTGAACTAGAAAAGTGTAATTCAAAAGATGAACTTCTAGGTAGAGGGAATTGAAGTTTTTATGGTTACAATAAAACAATGCCTCGTAAAAAGCAGGCAGACTGCATTTATTAAAAAATACATGCTTTAAGTTGGCAATAATTTTAACAGTTATTTCATGTGCTTGACTTACAGTAACATAAAAGCACATCTGACATGGAGGCTTTCTTGCAGAAGAGATTTCAGCCATCTGTAACTTACAGATTGCTAATAATATACGATGGCTGCAGTAAGGGCTTTGGCACAGTGCAGCTCTCACCTCTCTGCTCTCCCTGCACAGGCACAAGCTGAGCTTCAGCTGTGAAACTCCCTGCTCCTGGGAGATGCACTCTGGCTCCTGCTGAAGGGTGCAGTCACCTCCTGATGGGTCGTCATCCCTTATACTTCTACTTTTGGGCTCTTTTAATCCCTTAGGTATTACTCCTCTATGCCCTCTGAATCCTGTCCCTTTGAATCTATTGCTGATTCACAAACCCACCTTTAATGCTCTGCTCTTCATTTTGCAGGGATTTTTTTTGGCATGGTATGTTATCTGCAGTACATCAAGCTATTTGCTGCCAGAAAAGCACCTTGGATATCTGGTTAATGTCTTTTTTCTACAGAAATTTTGATTCATCTTTGTGAAACACTAAATTGCAGGAGCTCTTCCCATGACAGCTGGGGGCATGGAGCAGCACAGGGAGCAAACCCATCACTTCAAGCAGATCTCTAAGAAAGGACTGAGGGATGGAAAATGGGCAAGGTAATGTGTAATGTGCTGGATAGTGAATTCCTGCCACTCTGGAGTACAGAGCAAATCACGACTGAGTCGCACATGGAACAAGTTTATTCTCAGTCATCAGAATGGCAGAGCAGGAGAGAAGCAAGTGGCTGAATTCCAAGAAAGCCACGGAATGGAAGTGAAGGTTCAAACAGCTTGTGTTTAAGGTTAGTGTCTGTCAGCTGTGGGGCAGGCTGCAAATGAAGCATTGCAGAACCAGGCAGTGAAGACACAGCCCAGGAAGGGCCAACTGCCATTGTGATTACTGTAGATTCAGAGTTACTGCTGAGAAGGATGTTGCATACAAGTGAAGTGGTTTCCTCTTTCAACTGAAGCCAAACCAACAGCATTTCATTAACTTCTTCTCCCTCTTCTTTACCCCAGCTGTGTGATCTAATACAGCAGTATGGATGCTGGGAGCTTGGTTCAAAAACCAGCTGGATACATTGATGGAACAAAAATACATCATGAGCTACCCTTAAATATAGACATCACCTCTTTGTCTGTGAGATAGGACCCTGGAAATAAAGGAATTATCTGAATTAATTACTGCTTTGTTCCTGTGCTCTGATTTAGGTATCTTCTCTTGGCCCCTGGGGCAGGACACTGAGTTAGATGGTGTTTTAGACGTCGTGGTACATATTTTCTTAAACCCTTATATTCACTTATTCCTGTCAATTTATTGGCCTTTGTGCTATGTCTGATTGCTTTGGGTTCAATCATCCTGGATCCAGAAAATGATGTGGGGTTACCACAGTTACACCACAAAGACAAGGCCACATGCTGGCAATGGAATTACTGGCAAGCATGTCACTGATTACCTGGGGAGTCACAGGGCCTTCTGCAAAACAGACTGGAGAGACCCTCGAGTCAAAGTGGGTGTCAGTTCTGAAACAAACCTGCAAGAAGCTTTTCCTCTGGACACACAGGTAATCCTTCTGGATTAGGGGGGAGGGAGGGGAAAATACTCATGGAAGAAAGGGAGGGAGGGAGGGAGGGATACAATTCCCCAGCAATCTGTTAGGAGCCATGTCCTCGATTATCTAAAGATGGTAGGATGCTGCAGGCTCTGGAGTGACCTCCCTTTTCATCCAGTCACCTTCAACACTGAATGGGCTTGGAGTATAAAGAATATGGGCCTTGTACTGCACAGCATCACATACTGTCAAGAAAGGTTCAGATAAATCCACCCACAAGTACATGAGTCATAACTCAAAAACATATTCCAATGTAGACATATCCTGAGTCACTTCCATCTCAAAAGCTTATAAATATTTAGTTAGCCACTTAGCTTTTAATTTAGCAGAACAACAAAGGTTTATTAGACAAATCTCCATAATTATTTTTCACTAAGAATGTTCTTAAATACTTCCACTCTTGCAAGTTCCTTTTCATTTCTATACAACCCAGAATTATTAGGTACACATAACTGACAAAAATCCTATTTGAACTAAAAACTAATTTCCCTGGTTCTTCTGTAATTATTTGCACCTATTTCTAATTCCAGCTTTGTTCACTGTAAGAATATAATTTAATTTAAGCAGTAACTGGATACGTCTCTCCTGATACAGGCTGTCACATCAGCTCTTCCTAAAGACCACTGTCAATCAGACCATGCTGGAGTCAGTGAGGAAGTACATGGACACATAAATGAAAAATACATCAATACATTTTCTGGAAGAACCAGCTGAGGTTTTGGGGAAAAGTCTGTATAAAAAAATGCTTGCTTATATCTCTGTTTTTACCAGTGGCAGGAGGGGAGGATAAGAATTACAGTATTTAAGGTATATCCTTAAAAAAACCTACCTGTTGTTGTTTTGTAAAATCATAAATTTGTTGTTATGACTACAAGTGTTTGAGTTAAAATATTTTTTATGTAAGGATGCAAGTCTCAAGTTTACATCCCTCCATTTAGCAGGTTGAACTAGGAGGCAGCGAGTGCTTTACAGACCATCTTCCAGTGCAGAGTGTTCAGGGACTGCTGGAGTCCCAAAAATCCCAGCTGCACAGTGCTCCTCTAGCAAAGCTGTTGGAACCTTGGAACTGAAAGATAATCAGCAAAGATTGGCGGATGAGCCAAGGCTGCAGCAAAGAACCAGGTTGGTTTAGTGCTTTCTTTCTTTCCATGGTCAGTAGTGCTTTTTATGTTTTTTGCCATTTTGGTTGGTTGATCTTTATGTCAGTAATTCACACACTTAGATGCTACATGTGGTTTAAAATTTTGATATATAAAAATGTCTATTTATGTCTTTGCTGTGCTATAGAGGAAAATACTGCATCATTCTCCATAAAATATAGACAATAAGTTCTTCTTTACTCTGGGCTGAACTAAAGATTTACATCCTTACCCACAGGGAAATTGGTGGTCCCGGAAGAGCATAGGGATAGTTTCAGAGCTAATGTCTGTCTGGGAAAGAGCAGACTTGGATAAACTTGGGAATAGGACAAAGGAAAGGTCAGCATAAGGGCCAAATCAACAGAGTAATTCTTGTGGCCTCAGTACAGGTGATGGGGAAGCAAAGCCTTCCCAAAGAAAGAAAAGAGCCTGGCAACTGCAATAACCCCCCAAAGCCTAAACAAATGAAAAAGGAGAGGTGAGCTTTTCTTTCAATACAGCATGTATTATTATACTGAAATTGCCATAGCAATAAAGCTACAGCTATTTATTATAGCAAGAAGAGCTAATCAAAACCAATCATCAGAGGCAGCTGAACCCTGATGAACACAGGGCTTTGGAACTGCATGATCTTTAAGGTCCCTTTCTACTCAAGCCATTCTGTAATTCTATGAACATTCAGCCTTATAAAGTAGACTTGCTATTTTCCAGTGAATAATAAAAGGCTTAGGTAGAACATTATCATGGCAAGGTACCAAAACAAGAGCTGTATCTAGTTTTGGATAATCTTCTGTAAAATTTCTGATCTTGAAGGTGACCCAAAACACTGAGCAACCAACCAACATTGTATGAGGGTAATTGTAAAGTTTAAAATACAAGAAATTTCTAGAGAGTTTAAAAACTAGAGGTGATTTTAAAAACCATAGTGGGTTATTTTTTCTGTTTCACACTCAAAGGATAATTTAACATTCTGAAAACTGTTCTATGGCAGATTCACAATTGTATAAAGTCTTAGAATATAAAGTTTTATAAAGTAGCTGGTGGCATGGGTTTGGGTCAGTTTCAAATACCATCACCTTGTGAACCTATGTGCCTGTTCTTTTGTTTGTGTGCTGGATTAAAGTGACTGCCTGACTTGGACCTGGTGGGAATTCTGCATGCCTTTCGTATGTTCATAGCATTTTTTAGAGATCCTTCACTTGGGAAATTGATAAGAGAATTATCTGTCTAGGTCCATGTGAGTTTATATTCCACATCACCATCATCATCATCATCATCATCTGCAGCCTACATGAGGCCAGAAACCCAGGTTGTTGTAGGAAAGACAAGCCATTTCTTCTTCTTCAGGACTTTCCTAAATGTGTTATTTATGATACAGGACCATTTTGCCATATGTTTGTTATACCTTTTTATTAATCTTGTCTTTAACGTTGGCCCTATTAAAAAAAACTAAATTAATAAATGGAAGTCTCTGTCCCTAGAAACCCACACATTTAGTGTAGATACAGACAAAATCTGGAACTTCTGCAACACCTCATAAAAAACATTCTCTTCTTCATTAACTGTGTCACTGCTATGGACTAATGCAGCAATAGATGTTAAATGAAACATTTCTAATGATGCAACACGTTATTAAAACATCATCTGCATCCCATTGTGATTTTAGTTGCATTGCAGAAAGAATGAATGCTGTGGTGGCACAGGCACCAAAAAGTTATTAGGAAACAAAGCTCTGCCAGCTTTCTTAGGTACTTGTGATTGCTACCTGAACCCCCTTGCAGCTGGACTAAACAATAAATATCCAAAAAAAGCATAAGAATCAGTAAGGCCTCATTGTTTACATACAAACACAACTCATGAAAACACATCAATCTCTGGAAAAATTGGTCTGTCTACTAATTCTGTGTACATTTAATTATTTTTACATTTTATTTTCATTTTCTCTGAAGTGTTTGTAGAAGAGGAAACATTCATTACCAGTGGTTTCTCCTCCATTAGAAATAGAATCTATTATGTGTGTTTAGATAAATCCCTTCCTATTTCACTTCACAGCTGTTTATCATTCAGGGCTTATTGCATTTTGGCTGCTGCAGCACATCTCCCCCAGTACAGGAAGCTATGAAGTAATTCCTTTTGTCATTTTGGGAAGAAGAGCCCAGTATGTGCAAAGGATCGTATGTTTGGTGGTTTTTTTAAATTGCAGAAGTAATACAAGACTGCAAACTTTGCATCCCAACTTTCTCAGCTTTTGGCATTGTTCATGTCTGACACATTTACAAAAATAATCACTCTCTTCAGAACCACATTTCAATCCTTCCTCCCTGGCATATGGGACTTGAAGTCAAGCTTTCCTGCTGTTACTTTAGAAAAACAAGTTTCTTCACGACGTCGCCCTTAACATGCCCCCGGCACTTGAGGTGGGCTGCGTTTCTCTTCGGAGGGACAGCAGGTGACCGAGTGGCTTTGCAGCGACATCTCGCGGCCCGACTGCTCTGAACAGTGTCAGAGACTCCGCTTCCAGGGTGGAGAAGGTCTCATGTGGATTGAGTCGAACATTTCACACAGAGAGGAGGTAGGATGCCATTAGAAAACCAAGTCATTAACTTTGTTTAATCAGATAAGTGACACTGTCAACATGATTGTCAATTGTACAAAATATAAGTTAGAAATTGTTTCATATGCTAAAAAGAATATAGATGTTTGCCATTTTTCCAAAGGCTGCAAAGTTTGGACAGTATGGTAGGATGGATATCTGAGGTTGCTGCTGCAAACATCTAATCACACATTATCTAGTGCACAAATATAGCAAAGACATGAAAAAATTTATCTCTGGCTAAAGTAAAATAATAGAAGATGGAAATACTTCCCATTAAATTATTGTTAATTATTATTGTTAAAGTATTGTTAATACTTTAACAATAAATGTTTAGCCACTCACCATCTAAGTAGCTTCATACCTCTTGGGATTTCAGTACTTGAGGCCACACAAACTAAACTAAGGGGAGAGAATCTAAAGTGGCAACATACAGCAGGTCCACAATCTATCAAGTCTCAATTTACAGAACTTGATTTTGTCAAAGATATTTGTGTGTCTTTTGGAGTAAAGAAGAGTTCTTGAGGGAGGAGAGTAGAAGTGTAATAACTTCCAAAGTCTGCGTGGAAAACCAGTGTAGGACCAAACCCCTAAAAAGGGAACAAGGATAAGTCACACAGGAATCACAGTAAATGCTGGGGATTTGTCCTTAGCTGAAAAAGCTCTGTTTCATGTCCTTGTTTGTTGTGAGATAATGACTCATCAGTAGCAGAAGTGAGGGGAAACCATATTTTTCCAGAGAAAAGTGAAACTGGCTAAATGATGGCCTCTTCCAAAGTGGAGAACACTGAACATGCTGCTGGAGGAAGAGCTTTCCGTGGCTTGCCCAGGTGAGCTGATTGGAAGGGTGTTCTGGCAGAGGCTGGCAGGAACCAGGTGGCTTTGAGCCTGCTGCCTGCAGGGAATGTCACTGTCCCAGTGACTGGCCTTCGTGGCAGAGGCTGGTGACTCATCTCAGCTTGCAGTCACAAAAAGCAAATTCTAGCCCTGGTGATAAGAATGCCTTGGAATAATTAAAATTGCTGTCACACATGGTATTTTCATGTTCAATCTGTGTATCTTTATAAGCTGTATACCCTTGCCAGGCACTTAGGCTTAGTTCTGGAGTAGCAATGGATTAACTCAAATTGCTGAGTGTGGGGTATATTTCTCTATATTCTGTAGGCAGTTCCATACCGTCTCAAGGAATTCCGTATGAATGTTCTGTATAAATTTTCTTCAACAGAAGCAGAAGTCAGCTATGTTTGGAAGCTGTGACTTTTCCATGTAGTTTCTCAGCTGCCCACTGGAACACATTGTAAGACATACAGTGCACTCTCAGTCTCTGACAGTTTTCAGTGATAACCCTGGACTTCAATGAAAAATCCAATTTACCTGTTAACTCTACTGGTATTCTTTTCAATGAATTGCACTTGAAAGTAATTGCACTAACCTGTAGCTGCATTTATGAATGCCTTTCAGATACAACACTTCCTCATGCTGCATTGGCAGCTTACTTTCTTCAATCCCAGCCTTACAGAGGTTTCAGGCTGTAGCTTCTTCTCAAACACTTTGTAACTAGAGGTTCCTGGATTATTAAAAACACATTATGTCCTGGACTTAGCTCAACTTTTCTGGAAAGCAATCATCTGGAAGTCAGCCTGGGATCCAGCTGTGTCACATGGATTTTCCCTGCTTTCTGAAACGATCTGTTCCACTGCTTGGGAGGTTTCTGGGTCCTGGGAACAGGGGCTGTCCAGGGTGTCACCACTGCTGTTGCAGTGCAGAGGGGAGGCCATGTCAGAGGGCTGCTCTGAGGGTTTCCCTGGAGCAGGAGGTAGGGGCACGGACAGAGGGACATTCATCATGTAGAACACATTGCCCAGACGTCGGGACACCTTTAAAGACAAAGGCACAATTGCAGCAATTACTTCTTGCTGTTAAAGCCCTTAAACATCAAGCCTGACTCTGGTGCAGCAACACCAGGGACATCCCAGGCATCTCAAAGGGTTATCACATTCTTGTGAAAAAATCTTTTCCATTTTCACTATTTTAGGTTTTTCTACGCCCGTGTTGTGTAAGGAGCTTGTCAATACCCAAATGAGGAGTGCTGACAGCAGGATCCTCCTGCTCCCAAGGTGCTGCAGCACCCAGGGGCAGACCAGAGGCAAACTGGCAGCCAGGAGTGGGGCAAATGGTTGGAATGAGAGAAGAGTGAGAGAGTATGAGGGGTTAAAGAAAAGGAAAAGAATCAGCAACAACAGCAACACACAGAGAGTTGATATTAGCAGATGAAATTAAGGGCAGAAAACTGCAGAGAGGGACAGACTGTTCCTGAAAAATGTATGATCATATTCCTTACTGTCTCCCTGTGTGCCGTGGTAACATACAGGAAAGCAAAAGAAAACTTTGCAGGAGTAATTTATTTTCTCCCAATATTGTGGCAGTTACCTCACAGTGAAAAAAAAGTACTTTAGTTTGGAAAATTTCCCTCCTGTCATCTTCTGGCGCTTTCATGTCTCTGTGACTCACCATCTTGGCATGCATTTAATGATCATACCTGAGAGCGGATTTTTAATGCTGGTCCGAGTTTTAATCCCATTGTATCCAGGAGATGTTCCTCTGTTAGCAGTGGAAGGGTTTCTCCATCAATAGCATGGTCTTTAAATATCTGATGAAATGACAAAACACATCACAGTGTGCTAAAATAGACTTTGATTGTTATTTCTCATGCTTAACCCTGAGGCATAAACAATAAAAAGAAGAAATAATAATTTTACCATTTTATCTTCGTATTTATCTCTTTACTCTACAAAGAAGACTACTATTATACTTGTAATTTTGGTACTATCAACTACCCTCCCACATTTACTTGCTGACATTTAAATCTAGATGGTCCTAAAGACCTGAAAACGTGGTGAATGTTTATAATCACCTGGGCATAATCTGAGCAGCCTGGGAGGCTGACAATGAAGTTGTGCACATCATCAACTGTCCACTTGCGAATGTCTTCGATGGAAGAAATGTCTTCTCCATTCAGGATCAGGCCATGAGCTCCTTTGAGGAGGAAACACAGAAGTTATCTTGGTAGAATTTTTGCTGGCAAATCAGGAGGAAATGATTGTTATCATGAGATTTTTTACACCTTTTCAGAATTTAATATACTAACAGCAGGGTGTAGTCACTTGCAGATACAGGAGTCCTAGACACAAAATCACCAGGTAATGAGCAGAACCTGGTTCTGAAGGGAGTTTTTTTTGTGTCTTCTTTTGTTTACTGCTGGCACTGTACCTACCAGTCACTACACATACAAATCATGCTGCAGGACTTCCTCTAATGAGTGCATTATCCAATGCTTTTTCTTTTTTAGACTTTACTGTTACTTTAATTTGACTAATATTTCAGTAGAAGAGATCCAAGCCTTTGCGAGTCCATAGTGCCTACTGAGTTAGGACATACAGAGAAGTTGTGGGCTGAAGGGAGAGGCTAACTCACAACTTCATTCAGCAATTTGGTTTATTTTAATTGAAATTCCTTTTTAAAACAAGAACTGAATACAAATATTACTGTTTGCCACATTAGAATTCTACTTTTAATTGCAATGATTCTACCATACCAAAAATTCACTTAAAACAGAGGGAAGAATTGAGAGACCAAATCAATAAAACCAGATTACATCATCATGCCACTCAAACTGTAATCTGGAGATCTGACGAACCTGAAGATAGCAATGGGTTGTTGGGCACTGGAAATCCATATGGTAACGCTGAGAATGGGATTGCAGAAGGGTACAGGTACTTGTCATCAAAAGCAGCACAGGAGCTGTTGGCTTCCTTCTCATTTGTGTTGCTGCAGCTGGTGGTTTCAGTAGGAATTTCATGAGTAGCACAGTTTTTTCTCAAGCCTTGTTCAAACTCTTTGCTGTTCTTGGCAACTGCAGATGACTCAGTCTGGTTTTTGCTCTGCTCATGTTTGTTTGGTGTCTCCACCTCTACTTCTTTCTTGTCTTCTTTCTCGTCATCCACTGCAGCTGAGGCGGAGTCCGTGGATTTGTCATCTGCCTGGCTCTTTGTGCCGTTGGCGCTGCCCTCGGCACTTCTGTGATTTCCAGCTCTCCTCCCGGGGCGGCGCCCCCTCTCCCTTTGCAGCGTGCTGACTGGCGGGTACGGGCTGCTCGCCACGAGCATGGTGTTGCCATGGATTTCATCCAGGGTGGTACGATGGACATACAGGTCGTTGGCAAGGTGCCCTTCAGGGAGTCTGTGCCTGCCACGGAAAGCAATGGGACTCGCTGGCATCCCGTGGTAAAGGAAAGGGGCATCCAGGCCCAGGAGTCCTTTCCGATGGGCTTTCTCCATTTCCTTTTGCTGAAAAATAGCACTCATCTCCATTTCCATTCTAAGAGACACACAGAGCATGAGCAGTTAGGGCTGTTCAGTTCCTTCATCACCTTTTTTTTATTTCAGCAGCAGAATAAAACTCAGATAAACGAATAGGCAAGAGTACTGCTTGTTTTGTCTCTCCCCTACACTGCTGTGTGTGAGAGGGCACAAACTGCGGATGGAATGGCAAACCTGGCTGTATTTAATGTGCCGTCAGATACAGATAGTAAGCTAAAAGAAAGTGAAAACGTACCTTCCATGTGATGGCTCTGAAAAATACTTCAGACAAAAGAAGTGTTATTTGCATATTGACAATCCAGACATGGGGATTATATTCACATTTGGAAAATAGTCTCCAGAGTCATAAGGGTTGAAGACTAAAGAAAATAATTGATGCATATTATCACTCAGAAATTTGTACCAAAAAATGCAAAATTCCAGTGATATTGTAAATGATAAAGAACAAGAATGATACTATCTATGGAACATGTGCATCTATTCAGAGTAAGCTAATGCTAAGCCTCTTGAGTAACCCTCCACTGTGCCCGGCACCTGAGCACGGTTCTGAGAGTGTAAAAGGGTGAGGTCCTGGTGGGAAGTGTTCAACTGATCTCCTTCCTTCTGGATGAATGCTCCAGAGTCTGTGCCAGCTTCCTGCTCCTGTCATAGTGGATGGGAGGGCTTGCCAGTGGGATACAGAGAATACAAGTAGTATTTGTCTCTGCTATACCAACCTTTGCTGGCATCAGCTTTCTCTGGAGCCAGGCCAGTGATCAAATAGAAAGGTAGAGCTCCTAGAGGAGCTTTGAGGACCTTTCAGTGGGGTTTCTGCATCTTTGGAAAAGAGCCTGTGAAGTAAGGCACTTTAAAGTGCATCAGGATAGCTTTCTTAACACTGCAATGATTATAACAGGTCACAGAGAGTCTGATCTTCAGAACAATGTAAAATTGTCAGGAAAACAGTTTGGGCAAAAGCTAATCTATACAGATTTTTGGTATGAGGGAGAATTACTTGATCACACCACTCAGGTCTTTTTCTCTGCCTTTTTATCTTTGAAACAACCTCCAACTTGTTTATTTTCTGCTTCCAGAGGTACAAAGGAAGTGTTTTGTCTGTGTACCGTGTCCTTGTACATTTTGCCTGATTGTCATTACTCCCTCCCAGCTCTTGCGATGACAATAAACAGCAGAAAGCATTACATTCCTGCCTCCTCCTCCAGCTGAGATAGTTTTTTCCAGTCAGGACCAGCAAACAGAGCTTTGGGATGAGGCAGAGTCCCTTGGGGAACAAGGATTTGAGCCCAGGTATTCAGCAGCACAGCTGCACCAAGGGCAGGAGGTTGTCAACACCTGATTTCTGGAACAGCTGAAAGGAGCAAGTGCAGCCCTAAAGGTGACCCGTGCTGCAGAAAGCTGTGTAACACAGTGGAAGTTCCCAGGATGGCAAAAGACTGGAGTATGAGGTTTTTAAGGTGTAGGTGAGCTGTTTCATGTTGGAGTTTTGCTGTTTGGTGGGCTGAGGGAAGAGCCTGAACAGGTAGGACCAGCTCTGATGTGGCTGTGGGTGTATGAGATGGCCATGCTTGCTGCTAGTTATTTCACTTGTTTTTTGCCATGTGTCAAGAGCTCTAGGAAATGCATTGCTGATGCAAATCTTGTGCTTGCAGGAGTTCAGTAATCAAGCTTTGCTGATTTAAGAGCTCAAAACACTTCCATTGTAATTCTTTTCAGATGGATATACAGAACATAGCTGTTCTTTGCTCTTAGTCTCACTGTGTGAGGGGCACTACCACTGAGTAGTGCAGCCCCGTGCAGGAGTGGCTGAGGTTAGAGTTCCTCTGTGGAAATGATGTAGCCATGAGGGAGGGCACTGGTGGTTTCTTAATCAGCTACTGACTACACTGAAACTGGTACAGATAACTGAACTTTCTACTGTCACTCTGATATTCCAACTCTTTGGTCAAACTAGGAAAGCTGCCCACCCTGGTAGGGTGGAGACACAGCTGCTCATCCCAAGGGCCCAGCTACAGGCCTAAAGTGTTGTGTGTGATATTACACAGCTGTAAAGTTTGAATTTGTTTCTGAACTTTTGTGACTTCAGGGTGTTTGGATCCACAGTTCAAGGGCTGTGGCTGTAGCTTGTTCTTTTCCTTTACCAAGCTAAGGGGTTTGTTTATTTTTGTTACATAATTTTAAGAATAAAAGCAAAATAGGGCAAGGAGAAAGTCAGTAGCTTCAGGCCTTAATTGATACTCAAGGGCCCTCTGCTTCTCTGGGTGACTTGAAAAACAATCTCAATCACTTTGCTGCTTTAATCCTGGCATGCACCTCAGAGCAAAGCTTGCTGTTGGTTACCTGGCAATATTTTGCTTTTGAACCAGTTCTTGTCTTCTGGCCACAGCTTCCATGGATTCTGGTTGCAGAAAGCTGTATCCTTAAAGTGAAGGGGGGAAAAAAAATCTTTAAAATTCACTTGTTTCCTTATGCAAATACACAACCCCCAAAGCAATGCAGTGCCACTTTAAAGAACTTTGTAAGTGTGGGCTTCACCAGGAAGGGGATAGGATTTCAAGTTAAATCCTATTTGTTGTCATTGTTTTGGTAGGAATATGTAGAAAGAACATGAAGTCCATCATCAGGTGTTTTCAGGAATACTTGCCATTAACCAGAAAGAAAGCAGGGTGGTTTTATTTGGTGACTTATGCCTTTGAAGTACATAAAACTGCTCAGAAAATAACAGCCATCAGTTGAGCAAAGCAAACCTACTCCTTCAAGACTGCTTTCAGCCTGGAGGCTGTGTAATTTTAAATTACATTTCCTCTTGAGGGACTCTCTTATTTGAGATCCATGTTGAGGTGGGGAAAGAAGCTGAAATCAGAATTTTTTCTTGTTGTATTAATGGGACATTGAAAATACATTCACTCATCTCAGAGAAAGACTCTTAAGCTCACTTTGTATAAAGTAATATGTAAATTTTTGTGCAGCATGACATGAGTGCCATAGTTGTGATGTCCAGCCTTCCCCTTGGAGCTGTGCCCTGTAATTTTGAGCCTTTATTAAAAAGGACTTGTCTTTGCCCTGCATGAATTAAGTGGCATGTGGTATTATCATTATAGAATATGGTCAGTGTGAAGCAGCCAATGCTCATGTAAGAGAGGAAGAGTAAAATGTAGTGTAAAAGTGTTGTTGAGAGCTATTTTTTTTTAGCTATAGCCTTTTGTTCGGGTGTCAGAATGCTTGGAAAATACAAAAAGAAAAGGAGGGAACAAAAACATGCAGAAGACTCTGAGAACTGTATTTATCAAAAGTTAGAATGGACATGCTTAGAGCTAAACTGGCACAGTTTAGAATCTCTGGTGAGCAGGCTGCCTCCTTTTAGTGAGACTGTTTTTCTAAATAAAATAAACTAAACTGTTACTGACACTATCAATAAACCTATGGAAAACTAGCAGGTGCAGTTGGCTTTCTGATCCACGTGGTCCCACTTTTCAGGATGCAGAGGGTGCTTTGTTACCTGGGCCTGGGTAGACACGGTTGGACAACAGGTTTGGCATGTTGGGGTGCTGTGGGACTGTGGGCCCAAGGTGGGATGCTATGGTGATTTGTCTGGGGTCAGCTGAGGCCATCATTTCAGTTGAAGGTAACAGATCTCTGAGAGGAAAAAAATACCATTCAGATATGCAGAGAAAATTGTTTAGTTAAGAAAAACCAAAGGTCTTTACAACCTCAGGGACAGCACACACAGAGTGATTAACTGCAGTGCTGGAACAGAGAAAAGGTGCCCGGTACCTGTCCACCAGCCGCGGCTCAAACTGGGCGGGGATCGCCTGCATCCTCTGCTGGCCCGGCCCCATCAGCTGCGGGTTTACTGCCATCAGCTGGTTCCTCATTAGCATCTCCTGCCGCTGCCGCAGTTCTGACACAAAGCACACACAGTTCTCCTGTCAGTGGGGTAAGTTAGGTAGTGATTCTGGCTGCAGTATGACCTTACCAGAAAAAAAATGATTTGTTTTGTTTCCTCTAGTCAAATGACACCTTTTTTTTAGTAGTAGCAACTGAAAGCATGTTTTCACTGCCACCTGAACGACTTCATTTAAATAATGTAGATTTAGTCTATCAAACTGCAGTAAAAATAAATAGGACGTGCTCAGTCAAGTGTATCAAAAGACAAATTACAATGAATAATAATTTACATAACTCTATGAAACAGAAGATAGCCATGGATATTAAGTTCTCTGCTTGAGAGGGTTTTCATTGCTAATACAGTTTCATTTTGAGAAAAATCGTACTAGGTGGAACCTGCATTGTCATGAGAAAGCAGCTCTAGAAAAAAAAGCCCACAATGGTGAGCCAGAACATCATAAAATCCAGCTGCAGCTTTTGTTCTGAGTTCTTGTGTGATATTTACTTGTCTTCCAGATGCTCAGCATCTCTTAATCAAATACGAATTCCGAGAGCCCTCTGTGTTAATTTTTCATTACCTTAAGCAAAATGTTTCTGCAGTTGCTCCTAAGATAAATTTGAAATACCTTTTGAAGACATCAAACCTGCTGCTGGCTGTTTCTTGTAGGTTGTAGATGCCAGCAATGCTATAACCATGTGTGCAGTGGGGTTCCTCGCTGCTCACCTCCCGCTGCCATGCCGCCTGCCAGCCGGTACAGGTGCTTTTCCTCCAGCGTTCCCTGCTCCCCCAGGATGGACATCTTCCTCATGTGCTCCCGGGGAGTCATGCTGCAGGGAGACAGCACCAGCTCTGCTCATGTAAAGAACTGAAGCAGCAGCACCAAAGAGAGGAATAAGACATTCAACGATGAGAAACGGAGGAGGTTATGCGGGTTGTTTCCCAGCTAAGTAGGTGGTCCTGCCAGTCACAGCTGGACCCTTCTGTGCTCGTGGGTTGTAGTGTTTGCCATGCAGGAACTTCCAGTTTCCAGGACAATGCAAATACTGCCCTTGTTTACACTGAGTTGTTCAGTGTACTTGGATCCTACGATGCAAGGAAAATCAGGATTCTGGAAAATAACACCTGCTCAAAAAGAGGTAATTAAGCCCAAGCCTTTGCCTTCAGCCCCTGGTGTGTCTGAGAGCAATGATGTGCTCATACTTAGGAAGGCAGGTGTCTTTGCTTTAATTTCAGAATTCTAATAGTTTGGAGCCCCGTCTACTGTAAACTAAGTGAAACAGATGGAAAGAAATGGTAGAAATTATCTATTCCAAATGACATCAGCTCCTTAAGCCTGCCAAATTGAAGTAAAAAAGGTAAAAGAACATGTTTTGTAGTGATGAAAACCAGTGATAAAACCAGTAAGACTCGGATTAATTATGAATTAATATATGTCATTAATATATACATAATTAATAACTGTAAAGAAAGCAAGTCCTGTGACCCAGAGCCTGGATGTTAGAAGCTATCTTGTATGGAATACTTTGAGTTGAGGTGTTGGCAGAGGGAGCGGGCTGGCTCCGAAGGCAGCAGCAGGAGCATCTGTATATTTATCTCACACTAGACTTGCACAGCAAATGATTAGATTTTAATTTTTTTTTTTAAGTAAGGAGTTGAATTTCCATCCCCATTTAGCTCTCATGAAATGGATTCTTTCTGTCTTCTGAAAGAAAGAAAATGCTGAAGTGTTCTCGTCCTGAAGTTCCAGGAGTTCAACCAGCATTTGGTAGAGGTAACAGTGAGGGAAATGCAAAGACAGGAGCACTGTTCCTTATCCAGAAATGAGATAAAAGCAAAGTCCTGTGTTTCATTACCCAAGCCATTTATAAATTAGATTTATCATTGTAAGTTCTTTCATTGCCTTTGACCTATTGATGAGTTTAAAATAATTTAAGTGATATCAATCTAATTCACGTGCCTAAGGAATTTACCATTTCTTTGGTATAAGGGAGATACTTGGTCTCAAAATGAGTTTACCAAAAGGTAAACAAGTGAATCATTTCAGCCATTTACACTGAAAGTAGAGGCTGAACTTAGACCATCCCACTGGTATTCCCTCAAAATAAAAAGTGCTTTACATTTGTAACTGTAGATGTTGGATTCTGTGTTGGCCAAGATCCAGTTCTTCTTGGCAGCAGACAAGTCTGTCAAATCCCAGACTAGCACCATGGCCTTTGTTCTTGACATTCGTATCTGAACATGTTTCCATTTGCCTTTTTTTTTTTTCGGATACTTTAGACTTAAAGCGATTTAGGATGCTGGGTGCCTCATGAAGAGCATTTGAGCTGCCAAAGTGCTTCTGAGCTGCTAAAGCATTTTAAAGCTCAGTACTAAAGCGATTTAGTCTGGACTAAACTTTTCAGCAGCTCAAAAAATAGGTGATAACTGGGATGACGGTATTTGCCATACCATATTGTTCAGTGAGCCATTTAGGTGTTCTTCTCTCTTGGATAGAGACTCTGTACTGAATACTCTGCAAAACAAACTGAAATGTTAAACTTCATGTTGCCTTTCTTACAGCCTGGTTTTGGCCTTTGTCTGGTGCACCTGACTAGAGAAACCCGGTCTACCTGAAGACGTCAGTGCTTATTGCAGGGGCATTGGATTAGATGGCCTTAAAGGTAGGTCCCTTCCACTCCAAATTGTTCTGTGATTCTGTGATATGAAGGTGCTGAGAAACCATCAGATAGCCATACTGGAAAAAAAATACCCTGGAAGTTTTAACCTTTTTATTCTAGTAAATCAGGGGAAAAATAAAATTAATAGCGAGTTTTAATACTGACACATTTTTGTCTCTCAGATGACTGACAAATAGTACCACTTTTTCATTTTAGGAACTGCTAGAATGTGTCAGTCTCCTGTTTAAATCAAAGTTGTGAATGTGCTTTTTTTCTGGAGAAATGTCCCTGTGTGGGAAGAAGGCATACAAGTAAAAGACACTTTCTTCATCAGACCTTCCTAGAACCTCTACGTTTCCCGCTAAAATCACACCAGTGACTAAAATTATGTAATGCAACTTTAAATTGTAGAATCATGGAAAACCTGGTGGGAAAAGAGCCATCTGTTCTGGCCCAAATCCCTCCTGTGGGATCTCACATACCCTGCCTGTTCTGACAGACATCTATCTAAAAGCAAGCAGCAGTAAGTGGTTAGAAACCAGTAGCACCAGTATCACTGTGGTGTTCTCTGTGTAGTCTGTGCAGTTCCCAAAATAAGCCTGGATTTTGTGTTGGATGTGAAGGATGATACAGTGGCTGTTGATAGGCAGTCTCACACTGCCTCCTCTCAGAGATGAAGCAGAAACTATGTAAGAACTTGCTTTAAAACTTCTATTTGAATTTGAGGTTTTCTTTTAAATGTTGGCATTTTCCCAGAATGCAGGGCACTGATTACAGCAGCATCCACAGCAAAGCGATCCGTATTTACTGATAATTATTATCCACCAGATGACCAAGATTCACAGACCACCATTTCAGACAACGTGCATCAGATAAACAACTTACTCTTGCAAACATAGACAATGTGGTCTTTTGGTTTCACATGGAAAAGATATAGTATTGAAAAACTCATGGAATAATACAATTTAAAAGTTCTTTGGTATCTTCTTCCACTAAAGCTATAGCTTACTGCTTCCACTGACCCAATTTTTGAATCATCATAAGCCAAAAGGAATGTTTGATTCCTTAATGAGGTTTTCACTGGAGTTGCTTCATGAAATCATTCTGGTTTTTTTCATTGGTGTGCCAATCAGTCCCATCTAACTTATTTTGAATTTCTTCTCAGATACATAAAAATAACTCTATTTGTGATATAAAGTTGAGATGTTATTTCCACCAGAATTCTAATCTCTCCAAGTTGAATGGCAAAATATCTATATGGTTCAAACTTAGTTTAAAGGACATGTTTTGTATGTGTGTGTTATCTGTATTAAATGACTTCCTTATTTCCCTGAATTTCCTCTTAGTTAAGTATTGAAATGATCAGGTGGGATAAATAGCTTAATAACCTAATGTAAAGATTTGTATGTAACTCTGTGTCAGGAGGAAGTACTGAACCTGACTAATCCATGTTATTCCATTTGGAAAAACACCTTTTTCAGTTACTTAGCTGGGGTTCTGACCTGCAGGTCAAATTTAGGGTAGTTTAGGTTCATACTATTTTCGTAACAACTCACATGTTAGAAACCACATCAGCCGAGGAGGATCTGTAAGGGAACAGGGAAAGTATACTTCTGATACATTTATTAGCTGGGATTTGAGAGTAGCTCAAAATCTGGCATCAGGGTTCATATAAATTCATACACACCAGCTGTCCAGCCTTAGATTCATATATGGCTCTGCTCTGATCCTATTGCACAAATCCTGGCTGTACAGCACATTACAGGGATGAAGACAAGTTAATCTCTACCTTTAGAGTCTTACCCTTAGCAAACCCTTCTTGGCAGCAGGCAGAACCACTCACCCAGGACTAATTCTGTCTCAATTTATTAGATGAGAAGTGGCAAGACACGAACTTCATGAACCAGAAGCATTTGCAAATCTAATCATGCAACAGTTCCAAAATGTCTATAGCAGCCTAGTGTTGATGTTATCGATTGCATTGGCAAAATACAGTTTAGTCTTCAATATAATACAGACTTGTTGGAAGACTTTTTTTTTCTAATTAAATGCATTGATATTTCATTTACAAATACTGCTTTTATTTACATCAAACACATGGAATTAGCATTCTTTAAAGTCGATGTTGAGTGAACTACAGCAGTGTCTCCACAGACTGGAAGAAGCTGAGTATTGTTTAAAATGCTCAGGTAAATTTATGTCAGCTAAATCAGTCAAACATGCAATATGAGCATGTATTCATGCTTATGACTGAAACATATGAATGAAGACATACATAATCTCATCTGCATTTCCACTGACTTCCCTTTTAGAAAGAGCTGACTTGATTGAGAAATCAGGCGCTGTTTTAATAATATTAGAATTTGCATCTATTTTTTAATAATGTTATTAGTTGTAGGATCAAAGGTTCTTGCTCTGAATCTATACTGAGGGTCGTAAAACTAGAGATTGCAATTGTTCCAGAATCCACAGTCAGACAAATAACTTTTGGAAAGGAAAAAAGCAATTATGATAGCATTATGTCATACAGGAACATGAAATACGTTTTCTTAATTGGAGTAAGGTGCCATTGGAGAGGCTGTGGGGCTAAATTCTAATCCTAGATATGTGGGCACAGACTGCTCAGAGACTGAGATTAGAGCGTAATCCTAAAACTGGATTGAGAACGATACATTCCCTAAAGAAAGGAAAATAACTATATTTATACTGTGAGTGTCAGCCAGCAGAGTTTGTGTTGCATGCCTTCACACTGACTGGGAGACGTGGATCTGCCTGTTCTTGAGCCAGCTGATTGGTAAAATGGTGAGCAGCAAGTCACTTTGTTTTTTAAACACGCTGTTCTCAGCAAGTAGTCAAAGCTTAGTGCTGGTAAACTCAATCCTTCAGGAACTAAGCTGGGTTCATAACAAAAGCTCATCTTGTTCCCCTTGGAATGGCCGCGGGCAAGGGGAGACTTATTCCTGTGTGCCACCAAGGCAGCACCCAGCCTGAGGCATGGGCTAGAGGCGGAGGGGGAGATGCTTTGTGCTGAGCACAAACACGCAGCGAGGGCCTGCAAAGCCTACGAGGTGACAGAGACTGGCGGTGCAGGATAAAGGACCTGAATTCCTGCTGTTTGATGTGGCATTTTTGGAGGCACAGAGATCCAGGACAGTCAGCAGATGAGGTGGGAACTGCGCTGAGCACTTCTCCTCAGCTCTGTGATGTGACCACGGGTCTGGTCTCTGCACAGCCACAGGGCTGAGATTTGTATTTGTGGCAGCACCCAAAGGCTCATCTGGGATCACTCCGAGGGCTTTAACAACTCCTGTTAAAAACTAAGTACAATAACTAAGCAAGGACTAAGGAAAATAGTGGAGAAAGTGTGTGCATGCACTCACAGAACACTGTGCATCCCCCTGGATCCTGGCAAGCTGGCACAGGGAGATGTTTACAAGGGATGGGTCTTCCTGTTACATCAGTTATATACACAGAGATAAAAGCATGATGTCATTTGTTTTCCTTGTGGATTTATTTCATAATTAGGGATGACACTCAAAACATTATCCTCTTTGACTCTTTCAGAAGACTAGAGATTGTAAAATACGGCAAAAGTGGGATCAGGTAAAAAGAAACTAAACTCTGTATTTTTTACTTTTTGGTAATTATTACTTTTAAAGCATTAAAAAGAAATGTGTTGCTTTCAAATTTTATTTTTGTATAATGGAAATGGAAACCATGGGACAGAAAGCTTTCTGATCATTAGAGGGCCAGGCTGGTATTTCCAAATGAAATGCAGTTGAATTTTAGTGGGATTTGTGTCTCACTTTTACATGAAATGTCAGTACAAACTCTCTCAGTACCAGAAGTAACCAGGTAGTGGAAAGAGGAATGAGTTTTAGGTAGACTATTTAAAACTATTTTAATTTAGCAATTCTTTAACTGGCTAACTAAGAGTTGGAATCTAGAAAAATTGTATTGAATCATTGGTTCCTGCCCTTTCCAGTTAAGATATTAAATATTGTAGCAGTATCCCTCGGATTTTCCAAAATCCTATATTTGATGAGTCTTCCATTGCTAAGGTAAATCAAGATGATGTGGATTTCCATCATTAATCATTTCAGGTCAGGTTTCTTTATCACAAAGCAAATACAGCATGTACACATCTTAAAAAATATTTGTAGGTATGTTAGAATATATATATGTCACAGATGTCAAATGCTAAATCCACTATTATTATCCAAATTCATGTATGAAGTCACAGGTTTTAATACAAATACTTCTTCCCCTTGTGAGATTAGCACGTGAAATCATGCACCTGACCCTGTGAACAGGCTCAGAAATCAGCATCTCGGACTGAACATCTTCAGCTCCATTTTGAAGGATCAGACCCTGAGAGAATTACTTGAGTTAGGATTGCCTCCCTCTCTTACTCTTTCCATATTCTGCTGCACTGTGGAGGTCTGGAAATTCACATGTTCTCTAACTAAGGAATTTGAATTTTACACTCCAAAGACAATGTAATACTGCCCAAGCCTTTTTCAGTCTACAGCTAATTCTGCCCACATAGATAACAACAAAATGTAAGGAACCCTTATCACCTTACGATATTTAAAAAAATTTTATCCCACTGTGTACACTGGTGTTTCACAAAGCTGCCAGCACTGGGGTTTGTTATGATGGCTACACATATGTAGCAAAAATTTTCACTGGGTAAATCTAATGTAAGTACATCAGACTAAAGCAGCTAAATACATCTTGTGATGATGGCCTTGGTTAATTTTGACTGCATGTTGATTTGGAAAATCCACTGCACCAGGAAATAACTATAAGGTATTGCGATTTTTCTGTTTTACTTTGAAAGATAAATTTGCACAAAGATTAAGATACATATATTGACAACCACTTAGCTTTTAAGAATATTTTGTTATGAATAGACGAGACATACATAACAAGCAATGCAATCCGAATCCAAACACTTCTAGAAAAATACTGATTATGTAAGGACAAGCCTTCCCAAAGTGAAATCCTCCATTTGCTAAACAGATCTTTAAATATTTCTAAAATGATCAAGTTATGCCATAAGAAATACAGTATTTGCACCTGAATATGCAGAATTATTTACCCATAAGAATACCTATAGCAGATTCCTGAGAAATCAGAATGATCACATACTTTACTTTTTCTATATCACCCTGCCTATTCCTAACTTTACCCTGTGCACTCAAGTGCTGCTCTTAAATGAAGTCACCACAGACAAGTTTGCTTTGATCTGCTCTGTTTCTGCTGTGAGACAAGTCCTTCCTATTTAATCTGAAAAATCACATGCCTTTTGGTATTACTTAACAGGTGTTTCATCAGCATTTACATTAAAAAACCAGCACTTTTTATTTCATGTATACTTACATCTATCATGCAGACCTTAGTTTTGAGTACAATGAATCCACCATGAACATCCAAAAGTGTGTCCCTTCTCTACGAGTCTTCCTTCCAGGATGCCTCAGTAATGTGTTTGGCAGCTTTTAAAACACATCAAGATTAACATGTCAAAAACTGTCTTAACTAACGCTGACTTTACTTTAAATACAAACTGAACTTGTCTTGATTAGCTCTCATCCCTGCTCCTAAGCCCTCCCCACTCTGACATCACAAGCTCTTCTCCAATACCATCCCCTAACCAGGCTGTAAAAACATAATTACACAAAGAGCGCTACACTGAGCTGATAAACCTATTTCACATTTAACCTGCTAAGCCGTTGTTAGCTTTTAAGATGCTTGATGCATTCACTTAAAATCTTCCTGTTCCAACAAGAAATATGAGACAAGGTTTGGAATTGCTTGGCTCTCCCCTGTTGTGCTACCTATGTATACTGACTTTTAGAAAGGGTGCGCTTCTGACTTGGCAAGGAGTTGTCCCAGAAGTGTGATATCCCAGAGCTGCGTATCCGATGGGATTGGGGGGAGCTACAAGGTGGAAATCCTGTTAAGCATATTGTGAGGCTAACACAGGGATCAGTTGGTTATACTGCTCAAGCCGGCAATTTACTCTAATTCTCACTGGCCATGAGTTGGCTCTCAGGACCAATGCCTGGAAATGGCAAGTTTGGAAATGTCAGGGAGTGCTTAGTCTCTTCCAATATCTGTGTCAATTGATGGGATGTTTGTTAATCCTTAATCACCTGCCTAAAATTCATCAGGTGCTTGCTGCAACAACAAAATATTGCCCCTTGTTCTCTCTAAAACACTAACACAGTGCCTAAACCTGAGGCAAATGGGCTCATTCCTGTTGAAAATCATCCTCAGGGAAGTGTTGTCGTTAGCTAAGGGGTATAATTCTGCTCTACTTCTGCACAACCTCATAAGAAAATTCTTTTTTATAACACAAAATGCATTGTTTTTAATGTGGTATTAGTTAAATTTTTTTAAGTGACTCTAAATATTTTTGTTGTTGATCCTATTGTGGCTATTTTGCTGCTGCCTGGACCTTCTTTATACAGAAGAAAATCACACCCAGAAATATTGCTTTAAAAATCCACTAATGGGTTTTTAAAAAGAATTTTAGGTCTTCCTTTAAAAAAATTAAATTCTTAGAGGCCAGTTAATATAAACTGAAAATAACATGCTTGTGGCTGTCCAAATCTTTGTATGTGCAGGCAGACAAGGAAGCAAAGGAGCATTCTAGGCTTAAAGATAATTTTCACCTTGTGTTCAGTCCACTCAATCTGTAGCTGCCTGTGACTTGAAATGTAATGAGAAGAGTCTTAAAAAAAGTTCTTTTACTGGGATTTTTTCAAGATTGTCTAGGTGAGGCTGAAGCAAATGCTGTGTAAGGTGTGGGGTTGCCCAAACAAATAAAAGTAAAAACTTTCATCAGCATCCATTTTTCATCAGATGTTTTAGCTCATGTGAATCACATTTCAGGAAAACCACAAAAAGTTCATTATCGGAAAAAATTACTTCCTGAGGTAGAAACAAACCCAGCAATATAATAAGGTTATAGATTTATTTTTTCCTGTTTTACCTAATGAGGGAAGTTTGGAGAGAGAGAGACTGCTTCACAAGATCTCTGGCACGTCGCCCTTGGATTTTGGCACAGAAGCAGGATTGCTGTGTGCTGTAGTGAACTGGGACAAACACAGTTCATAATGATGCTTCAGTGATCCCTCTCCAGAGAAGAGCAAGTGACTGGATGTTGCAGGCATCAGGCAGGAGTGCATTTCTGTATCCCACAGTGTCCCTCAGTGTCGCCCTGATTTTTACAAGTTTTCTAAAAGCCTTCTGTGTTTGCATTTTTCTCCAGAACTTTCTCACACACTTTGTGTAAATAACTTATTGTTTACATTCTTTTATGGAGGAGGAGAAAGCTGATGGACTGTTGGGTTGACCAGTGGCATTGGAAAGGTGGCACTGTCATCCTCCAATGCCACTGGCCCATGGATTTTGTATATAAGGAGATGGAGTCAGAAATTAAAAGTCTTTTTTGTCTTGGAACAAGCTGTCGTCCGTGTCGTGCTGTTTGTGTCCTAGAGTGACACTTCAGCATTCCTGTTCCTGCTGGGTGTCTTCACCTTAGGGAAAAATGGCAAAGCTCCAAAGGAGGGAGAGAGAGACATGTAGGAAATTAGTCATGAACAGAAGAAATTAATGAATTTTGGGCAGTTTGGGTACTATTCTAAAGCTGAATTAAGAACAAGGAGGTTCTCTTAATTTCCAAAGAAATGTCAGCTGTTACCCATCTTTCTCAATTTCTGAAGTACCTGGATGTACCCTTTTGTTCCCTTTTCACAAAATCAATGGCAGACATAGCTCATCTGATGGGATTTATGGCCTTCAAAAATGGAAGGTAAGATTGCATTAGACAATTTTATTGTCTAATAATTAATAATGGTCTAATAATAACAGTTCAAGAATTATGTTGGTTACCAAAATGCAGTGCTGGAGTGGATTTGTAGAAGCAGAGAACCTGCTAAACTAGAGCCTATGCAGGCTTTAATCCATTATGTCTAAACACTGTCTGTCCTAAGTGAGGAATCTGTGAAAGAGTGAAAATCCCTGTTTCTTCTTATCAAGTCTACTGAAGCAAGATAAAAATCTACTTATCTCCACTTTAATGGAGACATATCATGAAATGAACTGATACAGAACTTGATAAAAGTCTTACTTATCAGAGGTCAGCCTTTTTCCCACATGAAATGTGTGTTCAGACATATCAGATTCTTTAGCTAAACCTCACTTCCTTCCATGTTTCCCCCAGAAAGGTCTAATCTAGAAGAGCACAGCTGCCACAAGCAAAGCAAAGAGGGGGTGGTCTGATGGATGGGTTAGGAAGTCTGGGGCCAATTCAAGAATGAACTTGAACAGAAGCTGTGTCCTAGGATTAGAAACAAACACCAGATTTTACAGTGACACACTGCCTTAGAAATGGGGTCTCGGTCCACAAAAAATTGAAAAACAACCAGAGAAGGGAACAGGCAAACCTGTGTGGGTGTCACTGTAATGGACTGGCTGTGCAGAATGTCCTTCAAGCTGGAACACTCCTTGGGAATTAATTTTTTCCCCAATCCCTTGGTTGCAGGGTAGATGATTTTGCTCCTTCCTGAGTTGCAGGACACTGAAAAGTGCCCACCTTTGGTGTTCTGTACTAAATTCACACTGACAAGGTCAGCAGATACCATGTGCAAAGGGAAAAGGTTCCAATGTGATTGTTGTTTAGTGGAAAAGCATTACATTTACTACTGTTCTTGAGAGACTCTGGAGAGACTAGGTGGATTACACAGCTCTCATTCCCAAGGGAAACCTGGGAATTAATCAGGGAGAACTGGAGCCAAACTTTGGGCAGAACTGAAGCTACTCAATTTTGCTTAGTGTGGCTGACCTCAATTCCTAAAGCCTATGAGTGAACCTCAGGGATGAAATATGGCTAACCCTTGAAAATTCCTTTGAATTCCTTTGAAAAGTCAATTGACCAAACATTGTCTGTAGAAAAAACACTGGGTTTTATGTGACCTTGGATCCAAATGGTTTAGAAGGTCTGGATTTGAAACCATACAAGTTGAGGTTTCAAAGACCTGAATTTTTGTTTGGCTAACATGGCTAAATGAGACTGATAGGTTTTGGTCAAAACTTTCAAGCTGTCCATTTGCTGGAAGAGCAAATGTATTGACAAAATTAAATTTTAATGAAAGCTGCACTGTGCCATGTTCTTGTCATTTATGGAATTTCCGGACATAGCTTTTAAATTGGAGTAATAATTAGTGAAGCAAATCACAATACACATAATACCTTTAATGAAAGCATTTTATGGTAGACATGTTTTCATACTTGCTTGTTTAGTGATTTTTTTCATTACCTTTTGTATGGATTTAGGGTATTTTTTGATGTGGAAAGACAAGTCATGACAGCACTAATATCACATTCAAGAAGAAGAAAAGTGTTGAATAAATACTCTCTTTTGAAGTTACTTTTGAAACAGCAGCTAGAATACAGGGATTGGATGCTGTCATTAAGGATGTCCCTAAAAATGCTTTATAACCAGCTCCTATATCTTCATAAACTTGCTCTTTCTGGCAACACACATTCACGGTGAGGTTCTACAGAATGCAGTGGGGAGTTTTGCTGAACTATCCAGCTCCATTGCTCCAGATGGTACCGTATGGAGGTAACACTGATCCTGTGACTCTGTTGATTTGTAATTAGGTTTCCAGTAATTAATATAGTTTGCAGGCCTTGCATGAACTCTGCAGATTGCCCATTCATGTAAATGATTAACTGAAAGGGGATTAATCCTGGCAGAAGTTCAACCGAGAAGAATTTTCCAGACTGAAAATCTTTATCAGTCTAGTATATTGTAATACAGACTGAAAGTTAAGTTTGCATTTGTGTAGCTCCATTTTAAAAGGAGTAACTTGACATCTGTGTTAAAAGTATCTGCACTGTGTGTATAAATGTACATCTGCTGCAATAGATCTATAGGTCTTGCTTTTTATGGATTTCAAAATGCATATTCAGTATGATTTACTTGGAAAAATCTACTTATTGTCACTACTATGTAATAGGAGGTAATATAAATTCTGGCTTTGAAAAAAAGAATATGGTTTAGAATTCTACAGTTCATGTTTAGCTGCTTGTGCTGGAATATGCAAAGGCTGGGATTCTTACAGCTATAATAAATCAGTGACAACAGGGGCTGTCACACAGCTCTGCACACAACCAGTTCATCCAGCACTAGCCCTTGCAAGGCTGTCACAGAGTCCCAGAATGGTTTGGGTTCAAAGGGACTTTAAAGCTCATCCCGTTCCAATCCCCCTGCCATGGGCAGGGACACCTTCCACTCTCCCTGGCTGCTCCAAGCCCCATCCAACCTGCCCTTGAACCTGCCCTTGTCCTGCCAAGTGTGCAGCCCCTTCAGGTCAGGCAGCCATTCCCTGGGGAATGGTCCTTCCAGCCCATTGTGTGTGCAGTCTCTTCTGAAGGATTTTGTCTGTCCTCAAAGCCAATCCCTGCGGCTTTGTGGATCACCTGGCTAAAGTCAACATCATATTAGTGGGTGACACAGATGTTTGGACAGCAGCAGTGCCAGCTGAGGGATTCCCAGCTGTGTGGGCAAGGCTGAATTCCCCTGCCTCAGTTATGAGAGGTCAAAGTCAGAGGATGAATGGAAGGGACAGAGTAGGAGAGAGAGGATGGAGAGAGCTGTGGAGAACATGGTTTGATGCATGTGGCTGGGAAAGATGAGGGCAGCAAACCTGGTGCTGGAGCAGAGCACTCTTCCCCTCCCTTGGCAGCAGCTCCTGGCACGTGTGTTCTGAGTCAGCACAGCCCAAGAACGTGACACCTGGAACTGCCAAAGTCAAACATGGGGCAGTGAACATTTTTCCAGTCCCACCAATTTCTTGCTCCATGCAACTGCCCCCAACAAATTGGGCCGAGCAAGAGAATCCTGCAGAGGCAAAGCTGGGGAAGGGAGCTGCCATGGAAGTAAACAAGGGCCATGGTATTATTAAGTGCTGCAGGACTCATATTATCAAAAATCTCTAACAAATAAATATCCCAAACCATTATATTCTATATAAATACTGGGCTGAGTACCTCCCCGATGTGACTGTGATTGTACAACAGCAAGAGTGGGTTTAGTCTAGTGTGTTTAGACTCTGTGTTATTTTAACCAGATGCTTGGAGGTTTGTTTTCCTTTAGTGGATAATAAGAGCCATCCAAAACAGAGTTGCTGATTTGCTTGGGTTTCATTGAAAGAGACACTACTAAAGGGAGAGGAAATCCCCAAAATGATACTCAGTGATTAAGCACATAGAATATAGGATTTCAGTGTTTGCAAATCCTTTTTTTCAAATGAACTTGTGGCAATAATCCTCTAATGGCATTATTTCTTTGGAATATATGCCGGATTAAGAAGTCACAACGAGGCAAAGTACAAAAATCCACATTAATCTCTCCCCGATGGATGCTGTGTGGGATGCAACTTAAACTATTTTGTTCCAAAATTGGTTCTGTTCCTAACCTTGCCCCAGGTCTAGACAGAGGGAAGAGTAGATATAAACAAGTGTGACACTGAGCACTCAGCAGATGGTCACAGGCCATTTAACTGGATAGAAAGGGGAAGGCGTCTATTATTTTTAAACTCCAAAAGCTAAGCCTGCCCTGTGCTGTCCATGGCATGGTGCAGGAAGCAGACACAGGGCTCTGACAGGCAGGAGCAGGACACCTGTTCAGAAGTGTGGCAGGGAGGAGAGGGACAGAGCAGCTAACAGGGCACGGCTGGGCCTGGCTGTTGTGATAGATCACAGGTTCACAGCATGCCTGTTGCAAAGTGCTGCTCATGTTTACAGCCTAGTGCAGCCACCTCGTTCTCGTTATCCTGCTTTTTTGGGGGATAATCCTGTTGTTACCTTTTCCCTCATAGCTGATGTAAAAAAGGGTAAAGATTTGCCTTTTAGGAAGAGGAGACCAGATCACTGTTTCCCTTCTCACCAGATTACAGGGATGCTGTCACAGTGGCCTGGGGTATTGTCACTGTCATTCAACAGCCTCAAGTGGTGAAAGAACTTCTGAATTGGCAGCACATCACCTGAAATACTAATGTCAGAGCACGTGAGTTAGCCCAGCCTAACCACTGTAATTGGTGCTTAACATGCTTAAGGATTTCCCCAGTTTCACAGGGCAGAGATTATCAAATATTCCCTTTCCATGTTCTCATTGAACAGCAGTGGGCATTGGGAAGTCTTGGGCCAGGAGCGCCCGGGTTCACAAACAGGGGTTGCTTGATCTCTGCTTCATTCCAAGTCACTCTGTTGTTAAGCACAAGCAAAGAACTGTCAATTCAGTTCTTTACCAACAGAAATGCTGGGATTTTCCATCGTCTGCATAGCTGAGGTGCCTGTGAATTAGCACAAACCTGATGTGGATACAGGTCTGTAGTGAGATGCTGATTTCAGAAACTGAGACAGGACAGCCACTCCTGGTGTCAGAAAATCCCTAAGCCAACTTGGAGATCCTTTCTGTTTGGGAATGGAAGTGTGCCTTCCTTTCCTACAGAAAAAGATTGTTGATCACAATGGTTCTGTGCATTTCTAGCTCCTGTAAAGGTTTCCCAGCACAGGACCTCTCATGGGCAGGAGGATTTTCCTGATGTTCACTTGAAGTTTTTCTTCTCCTCATCTTACCCTGCTGACTCCTTGCAGCACCCAGTGCCTCATTCCACCCTGTCTGAATCCTTTGTCCAGTTTCACACTGAGTCAGGCCTGTCCTCAGGCTGGTGTCTGCTCAGGTGCTTGCAAAGGAATTGTTGGTTTTGTTTACTAGCTTTATCATTCCCTGCTAAAATCACTCCAGTTTGCATATGTCTTTAGTGTATACAGACCCGTGGATAGTCCCTTGTATTTAAGGAAGTATAAATTATATTGCACCAGGTGCAGACACGGGTGAGCAGGAAATGATAAGGGAAATGGAGAGTTTGCCACATGAGGAGAGAAGGGTTTGGCTGGTTTAACCTTCAAAAGGAAAGACCTCATAGACTGAAAAACATTGTCAAGACTAAAGAGATTCAGCATAAATGGCCATGAGTATGGTTAACACAGAAATTGCGATGTTCACCATTGAGGAAATCAGACTTTAGAACAGACAGACAGACAAAAAAAAAATAAAATGTACTGGAGTTTGAGGTACATGTAAGGTGTGTCCAATGACTGCAATGTAATTGTAATGTTGTATCATGGTGTTGCCCAGAAGATGATTCTGACTTCTCCTCTTCTGTCTCCTGTTGCGCTAAAATGATCAGGAGTGTCCGTCTTCCCTTTATCTTACTGAGCTGCGCAACATCCAGCTGACAGCAGGACTCTGCTCAGCCTCCAGCACTGTTGCTGACCAGTATGGACAAAAGGGGTGGGAAAACAAAGAGCTTTTCTTCAGGTACTCTTGTAATCTGATCTCTGCGGTGACTCAGCCTCTTCTAACAACAGCTGTCTCAGGGCCATGCCGTGGTTTGTGAGCAGTCGTGAGGATTTTGCTGCCACTTCCTGATTTCTGCCTTGGGAGCGATCTAAGCTGGGACATGATCGGAGCACTTAAATGGACTTCTCAGCCCCAGGAACGGCAGACTTTGGGATAGATTACAGAGCAATAGAGACATCAGGAAAGAGCCCACAGACCATTTGTGCAGAGCTGCTGCTATCAAACTGATGAAGACAGAAACTTGTGAGAGAAAACTGCACAGAAAGTTCCTATTAAGGAAAGGAGTGAGGTTTTGTTTGCATGTCATGGCTCACTTATCCCACAAACCCTAAAAGTGCTGTAAAAACTGAAAAGTGTGAAAGGGATCTTCAGGTGTACCCATGGAAAAGACAGGTATGTTCTTTCTTTAAAGTAATGCCTCTCTACAGCAGGAAATCACAGCCAGGGAAGCTGGATTTCTCTACAGCTCAGTAACTGTGCAGGTACATCGAGGTGCATTGGTTTGTATCATTTTTGTATTTCTAAGGAATACAGCTGTGACAACACATTAATTCCAGATTTTAAACAGTGCCTCAGCTTTTTGTGATTGTAAGTGCTCTGCTCTTGAACACTTGTATCATGGCTATGATATATGGTTGGATGGAGGCAGCGGTGGCAAATTTCTCAGTGCATCTGCCATTATGAAAAAAGGTAAGCAAGAGTAAACGTTACTAAATCTAATCTAATTCTGTCTGCTGATCCCATAAAAGATGAACAGAACTGCCAGGATAGACATGAAGAGGACAACCCAAAGAGTTCCCCATTTGACTTTGTTATAAAACAGTTCCAAGGAAAGAAGTGTGCTCCTGAAAAAAGGAAAGAGCAGCCTTCAGCCATCAAACAATTCTTCAAAGGCTTCGACTTTGGGAAATCTGAAGGCAAGGACATAAGGGAAATTGAAGAAACAGAAATAAACAATGCTAGAACTGATGATCAGAGTGAAAAGCAAGATCTCTCAGTAGAAGGTAATGCTGGTACAATAATGAAACACAGGTGTATGTGTATATATTTTAATTTCACAGAAGATTAGCTGTTTTCTTGCTAGTCAAAATCCTATATTTCCTGCCTACAGTTTATCCTCTAGCCAGGATTTACTTGGAACATTATCAAGAATGTACCCTCTGATCTGATAAGTGCTAAGCAAGGAGTTAAATCCACGTTGCTGAGGAAGGGTAAAGCTTTTGAGTGACTTCTCTCTTGGTGTGCAATGTGAGAGTCAGTGCTGAAGTCAGCTCACTAGTTCCAGAGCTTATTTGGTTTCAGAGCCAAGCTTTGACCAGTAGCTTGGCTTGCTGTATTTAAGATGGGTCTCTATCCTGCTGTCCTGCTAAAGCTGTCTGAAGACAACAGGAGCAGATGTTCCCTATCACTTGGCACTGGGCAGGGGGAGGGGAAGGGAATGGGAATCCTTCATGGATGTAATTTTGCACATACAAGGATACTCTTTACATCTACTCCAGAGAAAATGGAACTATTTTTCAAAAGGAGATGGAAGGTGAAGCTTAGAACTCCATCCTTTGTCCTAAGGTGTCTGGGTCAATTTGGGGAAATGATAAAAGGGCAGCTACTAAGAGTGGATTGTTATTTTCTGTAATTTTTTTGTTTGCAAAGCCCAGAAAAGCAGGAACTACCTTACACAGATGTTGTATGAAAATGCAGCAGGAGCTTTGTACTGATTTGATCTATAGTGATCTTATCAGTCAACTTGTTGGTCCACATTGATGAAAAATAGAGTCTGTTTTATTGACAGATTTAATTAATTTCCTAAAGTCTTCACATGGCAGCCTCAGGCAGGTTTTACACCTTGTGTTTATTAGCAGAGGTAACCAGGGCCCTATTTCTTTGTTGCTCAGATGGACTTTCACATCTCACTTCTGAAGCAGAGTCACCATCTGGTGAGCAGAGATTTAACCAGTTCATGGAGAAACTGGGAAAGAAACCCAACAGCAAGCATCTGGATCTAAATAATTGTGCCCTAAGTACAGCAGATATAACAGAGCTGGGTAAATG
>WAAG01045252.1:3847-22774 GCA_013390105.1 Tichodroma muraria
CTCTAAACTCCAGGAGATGGGATGCTGGTCTTGAGTGTTTTTGGGAGTGTTGGCCATGACCAGCAGCAATGGGAGTTCTGGGAAGTGGGAAGGAAAGACCCAAAGGCACTGTAGGCGTTGGATAAGGGAAGAGTTTAATGAAATTACAGGATTTATTATAGGAGTTTGTGTCCTGCTCTGACCACATCTGGAACATTCCCTGGCAGTAGGGGATGGAACAGGGCAGCAGAACTATGAAATGTGTTCAATAATGGCACCAGCCCTCTGTGTTGGAGCATTTTTCCTGTCTGGGATATTCCTGCAGCCCCTCGGGTTGTGCCTCATCCTTCTGGATGATTTGGCACCCCACAGAGAAAGTGTCACCTGATGTCTCTGTGGTGTGGCTTGAGCTGACATCAGGTGTTTTCCTGAGGTTTCCAGTGAAGGGAGGGTGTTCTGGGAAGTGTTTCTGGCCTGCTGCAGATTTTTATTTTTGATTGAGATGTCCCAGTTAACTCGTGTTGATCACTGGATGTGCCTGGTTTTTGGTGGTTTTGGCTTTTCATCCGAGCCCCAAGATTAGATTGCTTTTTGAATGAAATCCAGGTCTGCTGTGCTGCACTTGACAGTTCCCAATAGACCTCCATTTCTGATTCGTGGGCACCACAGCCACAAAATGTGGCACAGGATAATTTTCCATAGCATGACATGAAAATGTAAAAATCTGAAAGAGTCCTGTAGGCAAAGGTTTTGCCCTTCCCTTTGTGCTCTTTTATTTCTTTTTTCTTTTCCTGTTTTAAAGATTTTTGCAGGACTCAGCTCCCTGTTCCATTCTACAACATCCCAGTTTCACTGAAGTACGGGAAGTACTTTTCACCCATTGACCCACGAAGCTATTGCTGTTCCAAATTGGTTTCTCTATAAACATCTTCCCGTAAGAAGTCCCTAAATCCTGAAATCTTGTGTATCTTTAACTCCTTTGCAGCTTCAGCTGCCTCTGATGTGTTTTGCCCAGCTGATCACCACTTCTGGCTCCCAGTGTTCCACTGGAGCTGCCCCAATCTGCCCAGATTATCCATCATCCCCTCTTCTTTTGATGAAAGTTTCAACCTTTTCCATGAGCATGCCGGAGTTCTCCTTGGAAAAATCTCAATATCCTTTCACAATTCCTCTTCTGAACCACAGACCTGTTTTTGATTTATGAGCCTTTTTTCTTCTCTCTCTCTTTATAACCAGTGTAACCAATTTACCTTTTCAGAGATAAACTGCAATCCAAGAGAGATCCAATCTTAACAGTGCAAGTGCCTCTTTTTCCAATGGCAAAATGTGCTGTAACAGCCAGACAGAGCTGCTTGGCTTTGAGATTAGGCACTAATCCCAGTTATTTAAACTTTCCTCCACAACTAACAGGCAGAGGGATCAGGATGGAGAGTTTTCAGTTTATATTTTATTTCCTGACTTCAGGGTGTTAAATAATGTCACTGTGGAGACAGGGAACGTGGAAACAGAAAGCCCCAAAGAGTTAATAAACCATTAAAAGGAAAAGGAAATAGAGATGGATGGGATGGATAAATAAATAGCCAGCAGCAAGTCTCTCTTGCAAGGAAAAATTCATGTCTGGATAAACCTGAGAAGTTTTTGTTGTTGAAACTTTCTTTTGTGTAGTTCAGGAAGCTCTGCAGGAGATGGGAACGTGGGGATGAACATGGTGGTGCTGGTTGGATTCGATGATCTTCGAGGTCTTTTTCCAACCTAAATGATTTTGTGTCGTTTTGGGGGTGTTTGGGTCAATTTTTCCAGGATAAGAGGTGTGATTTGGGGATGGTAAAGCCACGTATTCCCTGTAATCCCTGGGCAAAGGGACCTCTGGAATGAGAGCTGGGCAAGTGTGGGCCTTGCTTATCACCTGCAGCTCTGAAAAAGGTGCTGAACTGACTTGGGAGTGCAAAAATACATCAGAAAGAAGAATGATGTGGAATTATGATACAGATTTATTTAAAACTGTTAGAAATTTAAAAAGTAGCATCTGCCTTTCCAAATTGAGACAGCACAGCCTTCAATTTCTATTAAGACAACTAAAACCTTTTGGTGTGTGAACTTGCTCTCAACGTGTGAGCAGCTCATCCTGCATGTTCTGAGCCATGCAAACTAAACAACAACAGCAACAACAGAGCAAGACTTGGATCACGTGATTCTCTGGAAGTTCTTGCCAGCTGCTCCCACGTTATTGAGCAATCTATCATCAGGCTGGCGCTGCGTTTGTGGTGATGCATTGCACTGATGCACCGTTAGGGGAACCGTGTCCTGTGATAGATTAGTCAATAACTGTCCCGAGGAGGGAAATATTTGGAGAAATCAAACTCCAGAATCGGATTTCTAAAATGATCCATAAGTGCAGTGCAAATGGAAGGTATCGGCAGCTCATGTTCTTGTGTACTCTGCGTGTGCGTGAATTTCTGGGCACCGGGGACTCGTGGGACCAGCAGCAGCTGATTTTCCTTACCACGGGCTCTGGGATAAATTGGAATACGAGGAAATAGGAGAGAGGAAATGGGAGAAGGAGCAGAAGGAAATGGGAGAAGGAGCAGAAGGAAATGGGAGGAGAGAAGGAAAGCATCTGCCTTTCCTCAGCTGGGAAATGAGCACGGAGGTCCCTCAGCTCCCACCAAAACCTCAAATTTGGTTTTGCCAGCCAAATTCAGGTGCCTGGTGCGCTGGAAAATCCTTGCAGGATTTAGCCTTGAAATCTGTATCAGAGTGTGCAAAGATCCTTTAAATTTTCTATTGAAGGGATTTTTGAGGAGGAGCAAACTTGACAGGCTCCCATCACTTGTCCCTTTCTCTCCAGTTAGCGCTGCTGACAATTTTAGGCTGCCTTGTCCCTTATCAGGGCAATCTCTGGAGCTGTGGCTGCTGCTTTTTAGGGGAATCACGTTGATAAACGGGATTTATTTTTCAGCAGTGTTCCCTCACTTCGAGTGGGTGTGAATGGGAACTCTGGCTGACAATGCAAGTGCCAAAAAGCACAAAACCTCCTTTTGTTTATCCTTCAGGACACCCTCCTTCCTGCTTTTTCTGATCCCCAAGGTTAGACAAAAATACTTTTTGCCGTCTAGAGATAAGGATTTAACCTTCAATATGCAAATTATTTCATAAGCAGCGTGACCTTATTAAAACAAAGTGCTTTGCTTCCATTCTTGGCTCTTTAAAGAAACACCATTTAAAAAAAAAAAGGGACAATAAAATGATTGCTCCTCTATGGTTGTGCAGGGAAATAAATAACTTAGGACATGACTAATCTCATCTTGAGCTAAGATCTCTTCTAGTGAGCTATTTTTCAAATAAGTTTCATAATTGGCAAAGATATTTATATGTTTGGGTTTGTTTTTTTTTTCCTAAATTGGGTGAAAGCTGTAGATGGTGAAAAATGAAATACCAAAGATAAATATTTGTGAAGTGCCAAAAGGTTGAATCAACATTTATTGGGGATTTTTTAGGGCGGCATTTTTCCAGTGGTTTGGGAACTCTGAATGAAGATTTGTAGAGCAAATCCTGTTAAACTTTCTGTGGTGCTGAGCTCCTCCTGTGAGTTGGCTCAACTCCCACACCAGTGGCAAAGTTCAGGATTTGGAGACTGTGGTGTAAAGTGGCATTATTTGGTCTCAGATTGAATGGCATGAAAATTCTGCTCTGGATTTTGACCCTCATAATCTTAATAAGAGAAAAAAAAAAGAGTTCTAGCTATATCTGCTTATTTATTTTTCACTGATAAGACCTTTGTGTTGTGTAGAAGAGGTATTTAGGCTGGAGAAGTGATTTTTTTAAAATTTAATTTAATTTTATTTTTAAATTTTTCTTATGCTCCTTCTTCACTAACTGAACCTCAGCCTCATCCCAGGATCCATCCTTGTCACAAGCAGGAAAGGGAAAATCCAGAGCTAAATTGCAGTGATCCCTCTACCTTTAAAACAATTTTTTATGTGGGAAATCCTTCATAATTATTCAGCTTTTCCATTTTGGAGGTTGTCTATTTAATATTTCAACCAGAAAGGGGACATTTACAATAAATTGTGTTCTGCTGCTGACTGAAAACACAAAAGTTTTCTGTCAGGTCAGTCTGAATTTTCAGTGAAATGATGCAGTCAAGAAAAAACAGAGAAGAATAAATTTTTGTGGTTAAAGTGAACCACAGAAAGAGAAGAATAAATTTCTGTGGTTAAATTAAACCTTAGGAGCTGACAGCAATATTTATTTGTAGTTTGGCCACAGGAAATATCATAATCTTAAACCAGTTTTGGGTGTACTCAGCTGGCGTTGTCCTTTCCATTCCATGGGAATAAAGAAAACCAGGACTGACCCCCTGAAAACAGGAGCAAGAAAAATATTAAGCTGCGTAATTGATAAGTTGTGACATAATGAAAACAGTTTCACTTTGCAGATTTTTCCCACAAGATCTGTTTAGTGTGGAATTCCAAATATTTCTTTAGCTTTACGTTTGGTCTCTGTGTTTTGAGAACCCAACACAAATTTCTCAGCAAACCTCCCATTCTCAGTCAACGATTTTCCCAAAATTCCCTTGAATTATCACCTCCTGAGCATAGAAATCCGTAACAAACCCCCGGCAATTCCTCACGTCAGAAGGAAAGACTGAAATCTCCAAAGAAAACGGAGACAGAAAACCAAACAAACCTCCGAGTGGAGCCTTGCTTCAGCCGTCCAGGAGCTGTTGGCATCCCTTCTGCCACTGGCGGTTGCTGAAACTGCTGCAGTCCCCAGACTGAGGTGACATTTTGGGGGCTGAGGAATTGGTGGGAATGGTCACTCCTGCAGGAGGCTCCAGCCCGGCCAGGTCAGCTCCTTCTGCCCGCCGCGGTTTGGAGAAACCCAGAACGGCTGACGCCGGAGTTCTGGATGTCCTTCCCTGAGCGTCGAGGCAGCAGGGAGAAAATTCTGATTCAGGGAGATGTGCTGGGGATGCTCCTGAGGGTACAGGAGTTCTGCACTAGCTCAGGCCTTTCCAAAAAGCAGCTTTACCGCTGCGGGTCACGTCACTCTCCCGCCTGAACCACCCCAGCTTCACCCAAGAATAATGAAATTAATTCTGCTAAAACTTCATTTGCTCTCAATTAATCACCCACCTGAGAGCTTAAATCATTTTAGAACCGAGTTAAATTCTTTTCATCTCCTTTTCCCTGGTTTATTTCCCATTTAGCAGGTGAGATGCAAAACACAGTTTCGTCAGGTTAAGAGAGGGCTGTGTCCCTGCTCAGTGTTTATCTTGCTGTTTAATTTTGAGTTTATCTTTAGTGTCTTGGCTCTCCAAAGCAGATGGGCTGTAGGCTTGCTGTAAATCACCCTCAAAGGAGCTGTCTCTTAATGCCTCGGGCTGGAAAATGTAGGTGCTGCTGGAGCCCACACTGCACCTTGCCCATTTTTGCTGGTGTTTCTTTATATTTCCACATCGCTGCGGTTCCAGCGTGACTTTGTTTGCTTTTCCTTAGAACTAAAACGGTGGTTTAGCGTTGTTTGCTAAATGTTTCCTATCCCTGCACATCCCTTCACTGCTGCAGTGTATGAAACGAAATAATTTGAGGGGGAAAAGTCACAGCTTTGGGGTGGCACTAAAGGAGAAAGTTAGCCAGATCTCCAGCAAATTGGTAGGAATCAATCCTTAGCAGAGAATGTGGGAACTGGAGGGAAAAGGAAGGAAAATGTGCTCAGCCACTATAAAAATAGAGTTTAGCTGCTGTAGTTCAGTTGTTATTTCATTGTAATTATTCAGCCATATTTAAGAGAAGTCTCTGGATTCTTGGAACTTATAAAATATTCCTCTGAGGAAAAAATAATTCTATTTCTTCCTAATAAATGGCTTGAGAGTGACATTCCTCTCCTTTTCCAGAGGTTTACCTGTTTTCACTTGCTCATGCATTGAGCCAATCTGCAGGGAGAATTAATACATTGGATATTTTCTTCTGCAGCTCAGTTCTCACCTCTCATTTTGCCTTTACCTGAAGCTCTTGTGGTTCTACCTCACTCCCACCAAGCAGTTGCTGCCATTCCCGTTCCAGGTAGGAAACAGCTGCCATCCCAAATAAATCAGGGAATTCTCTGCTATTTCAGTGCCAGATGACAGCACAGGACCCACAAATCTCAGGCAGCTAAACTGCTCCTTAAGTTATTTATGATGTTGCTGCTTGAAATGTTTTTATTGTTCGTGGCTTTCCAAGGCCCCTTTATTTTTGTCACCCCGTTTTTAGCACTTTCTCTGCAGCAGAAAACCCCTTCTGTGACCTTCGGGCTTAAAAATAAAAAACAGGCTGGGAAAGGAAGATGTGAGCTGCAGATGGGTGACATGAATAACTCGGGACAGAACAGCCTGTGAGTCGTACAGAGTTATCCATCTCCTCCTTTTGCCAGGCGCTCATCATGCCATGATCTGTTCAGGGGGAAAAAAAAAGCTTTCAAGCTTTCTTCATGTATAAAAACTTCCCTCAAAGGACCGAGGACTCTGCTCCCGGCAGACAGAACTCGGTCCTGGGACTGAATTTGACTTCCCCACTTTGCTTTTGGTTCTGGTGTGCCTTGGGGTCAGCTTTGAGCAGGATGGTGGAGATTCCAACTTGGCTTTTTTGGGGGGTTCTGGCAAAGTTGCTCCGTGGTGTCAACAAAGTCACCAGCTCCGCAAGTAGGGCTCTGGTGGGTATTTTTAGGAAAGGCTCCATATGTGCCAGGGAGCTGCAAGAACATGTCAGGGATTCGAGGGGAAGCTGAAGTTCGCAACTGAAGTCGCCAGCTTGGAATTCCAGCAGAATGAAGGGAAAAGTTTCCTTCACCTCTCGTTCCCTCTGCTCACCCTGTGTGTGCTTCACCAGGGACATCCTCAACAGCTGAAATTTCACCCAGACTGGGGAAAAAAAAAGCAACAAATAAGGTTTTGTAATTAGGTAACATAGAAGCAGGAATAAAATTAAATAGTTTGGGGGAAAAGTCACAGCTTGGGGTGGCACTAAAGGAGAAAGCCAAATCTCCAGCAAATTGATAGGAATCAATCCTTAGCAGAGAATGTGGGAACTGGAGGGAAAAGGAAGGAATCTGTGGTCAGCCACTATAAAAACAGAGTTTAGCTGCTGTACTTTAGTTGTTATTTCATTGTAATTATTCAGCCATATTTAAGAGAAGTCTCTGGATTCTTGGAACTTCTAAAATCTTCCTTTGAGGAAAAAAATAATTCTATTTCTTCCTAATAAACAGCTTGAGAGTGACATTCCTCTCCTTTTCCAGAGGTTTACCTGTTTTCACTTGCTCATGCATTGAGCCAATCTGCAGGGAGAATTAATACATTGGATCCACTGAGCCAGCTCATTTTTCTTCTGTCACTTTTGCCATGATTAATGATAGTGAAAGTGTGTTTAACTCTGCTCCAAATGACACTTCTGCTATTGCTCAGTGCTTGGATACTTTTTGAGTCTGTTATCATTAGCTAAAAATAAATTACAGTTAAACTGCAAAGGCAGATAAAACCATTTCTTTTCCTATTTCCTTCCCTTTCTTGTTTATTCTTGCTTTGTCCTGTTGAAATCACTGGTTTTATGCATTTAAATGTTGTGAACATTTCCAGCAGCTGTAAAGATTATGCGATTCAGTGGCATTTAAGCTTCCTGTATTTTATAAATAGAGAGTGATATATTGATATCTCCTTTAAATGGACAGTTTCAAACTCATAATTGTCCAGCTACTAAAAGCTCTAGGCCCTGAGGTGGCAGGGAGATAAAAATCTCTCTCCCATCTGATAAAGCAGCTTTAAAAGGAATCAATACCTGAATCTATCACCTGCTTTTATAACAATATCCTGCACTAGAGCACAGCACAAAAAATAGCCAGGAAACCATTAAGGGCAGGAAATTCTTCCAAACTGGTTTCTCATAAACCAGAAAAAAGGGTCAGAGGGGGGATGAAAGATAGAAAGGGGTTGTTGCTAGAATGGAAAAGAAGTATTTTAAGGCTAGGAGGGATATTTAGGAATTTTAAAAGGCCTTCCTTGCAGAAGAGCCCCTGAGTGTCCCCAGGGCTTTCCCAACCTCAGTGATTCTGTGATTATCTTGATTTTCCCTTCCTTTTCCCTTTCATGAAAAGGTGAAATGATTTTAAATTTTATTCCTACTGGCAGGTGGGAGTAGAAATTCCCAGTGCTGGTCACGAGGAGAGGAAGAATTTCCAGTATTTATTTAGACTCTGCTTGGAGGAAGTGGTTGGTGGGTGAATCCTTCCAGTGCTCCTCATAGGAAAAGCAGAGGGGATTGATGGATCCTATCTTTAGTGAATATTTGCAACACATTGTGAGTCTCTTCAGGTTTTGAGTCACTGCAAAGCAAAACTAGCTATTATCAAAGCTGATTATTTCATAAGCAACCTGCCCATCAGCCATTTGGAAAGAGGGGGGGAAAAATTGCATTATTAAAGCAGATTGGTATTGCTGTGTGAAAGCTGCTCAGCCACAGTGAAAACTGCTCATCCACCACCAGGCAAAAAGAAAAATTGAATTATTAATGTGTATTATTAATTCTACCCCAAATCCCTTAAAGGGATATGAGAGGTTTCAGCCTTTCTTTTGAGGAGATTTTCGAGTGGTGAAGCCGGGCTGTTCAGAGCAGCCGTCTCCAGCATATTAAAAGAACATAAATAATGAATGAGTTATGGAGAATCATCCCCCAAGAAAAGCAAAATGTGCATTGTTAATGCATATTATTTGTATTAAATGAAATCCCCAGGAAGAGAATTCCAGGAAGCGCAGAGTGTCTGTTGCAGACTTGGTGCATAACCAATGGGCAGGAGGAAATAAGGGCTCAGGAATGTGCTTTGCCTGTCCTGCCAGCCTGGCTTGGGGCATTCCAGAATCCTGTTGGGAAGTGGGTTGGGAAGTGGAAGTCCTGTTTGTGCCACAGTGAGGAAGGGCCAAGAAGAGACCAAGGGGAATCCTTGGGGTCAGGGATGGATTTGCTGGGAGAGGAAAGAAGGGGGACACAAAGTCTGCATTCACATTTAGGTGGCCGCTCAGATCCACACATTTTCCCCTCTCCTTGTGCCAAGATGCAGGAAAACAGGTATGGAAGGTGATGTAAAAGATGAAAGGTAGAGTGATGGTCCAGCTGGACTTCATCCTTCATCAGTTTTTACTTTTGCTCTTCTCTTTTCCCTGAGGTTTAGGGAGAGCCTTTGGCTTTAGCTTTCGGGAAAGCAGAAACAAACATTCCCAAATGTCCAATTTGCTTCATCTTTGGAGGTGTAGAGAACTCAACCCAAGAGCTCCAGCAAAGCCATTAAAACGCTGATCTGTGTCCAGTCTGCTGGATCAAGAACACAGATGAGATGAATTTCATGGGACAGAATCTCCTGGTTTCAGGCCACCGAGCCAATTTTGTAAAACACAATCCCTATTTAAGCCCCTTTTAAAGGATCTGAAGACATTATTAGATATGCTCTGTAGCTCAAGCCTAGCTTATTCTGGTGGTCTGAGAAGTTGTAGGGTTTTGATTGAATATCCAGTTTGCCAGGCTGTTTATTTTATTGAATCTTTAGTCTGGAGGG
This sequence comes from Tichodroma muraria, assembly GCA_013390105.1. Taxonomy (NCBI): domain Eukaryota; kingdom Metazoa; phylum Chordata; class Aves; order Passeriformes; family Sittidae; genus Tichodroma; species Tichodroma muraria. Next base: position 13,412 of record WAAG01045252.1, read on the forward strand.
TCTCCCAGCCCAGGTTTGCTGGGGTGTTGGAGGCCCAGAAGTGGCAGCAGGTGCGTAAAGCAATTTTTTAGAGTGGTGAAATCTAGTGAAAGATTTTTGGCCAGTGAAATCCCTGGGTGCGTGGCTGGAAACCATCCGAGCAGGTCTGTGGAGAGCCCTGCATGGAGAGATCCCTGTGGTGATTCCCGCTCAGGTGAGACATTCCCTGGCTGGAGCAGCAGGATCTGCTGAGCCTGGGGACACTGAGGCATGGCAGGAGTAAATAAATGGCTTTTGGGAGGTTTTTGAGGAAGTTTCTGCTGGGGAAAGGACAAAACCAAAGTCTCAAGGTGTAAAATAAGTGCTGCAGTCCCTGCCCTGGCTTCCTCTGCTGTGAGGAATTCTTGGGGATAAGGGACAGCAGGTGAGTGAGGACCCATTAATGGATTGGGGGAGGATCTGTCACCTGCTCAGCAGCTGGAGAACATCAGACTTGTTTTGAAGACATATTCAGCCATCAGATCTTTTATTTTCATGTTGAATTTGTTTTGCAGATTTATTTTGGTTGCACTGTTAAGAAGGAACCATTATTATTATAGTTATTGTTATCATTATTAATTTATTATGAATCTTCATTACCCAGCAGATTGTCAAAGCTTTAAACAACACAGCATTTGAGTTTTTATACCCTTCTTCCTGCAGACCTGAACAACTGCAGAACAGATGGTTCAGCTGGTAGTGGAGGTAAAAGGCTCTGCAGATTAAAAAATTGTTGGCTATTTTTATGCCATTTCTGCTTTGGCATTTTGCCTCACTTTTGCATCTTTGCCTAGCACATAAAATGAGGCATTGCTGAATGTTTTCAATTTTTTAGAACTTCTTCTAACGATGCACAGTTTATTCTGTGTAGGAGCTCAAAAGTGAGAGCTGACCCAAAGAAGGAGAGTTAAAAGTAATGGAGTATCTTTGGAATTTCTGATGAAATGAATATTTTGGCTTAGGATTTTTTTCTTCTTTCATTGAAGTCACTTTCCCTAAACAGGCTGTGATAAGAATTTGCTCCTTTAAAATAATTCTGTCTCAACACATTTTAACCAGTGTTATATAGATACAGTGGCCTTCTAAAAGGCAAAATTTGATAACAAAATTAACTTTTGTTACCAAATTAGGATTTAGGTAGATAAAAAAGCCCCAGAGGTGATCTTTGTGCTGCGTTGGTGTCCCTCAGAAAAATGGGACAAGAAAAATATCTTGCTGCCTTCAGGCTTCTCAGGTGGTTTGGCACAAGGTACCTGTAAATAGTCAAAAATCCAGATATTTACGTGTGGATCTCCCCAAATCAGTGCAGTGTCACTGCATTTAAGATAATTGTCATCATTGCAGTGAAACACCCACAGATGTTCGGCTGAATCCTGCTCCAAAAGCGATGGGCACAGCCTCCATCCTGGCATTCCTGAGGGCAGGCTGGGGTTGTTTGATGTTTTTTTCCCCACATGATTTAAACACCACATCCAGAAAGGATGGGCTTCTGCAGGCATTGGCTGCCCTGCAGGTCACCCCCAGCTCTGGCATTCACCAGATGTTGTTTTCTGAGTGTCAGATTTGCTTGGTGTGGCGTTGGCCCCCCAGCCACGGATGGATTTGGCAGCGATAATTGGTTGCACCAAGGCAGCTGCTTTGAGGTTCTGTGGGGATTCCAAGTTGAGCTCCCAACTCCCTTTTTTCCAGAGAGGCATCCTCCTCACTCCTCAGGCTCCATCCGAGCGCAGAGCAGACAGGAGGGGTCTCCAGAGTGCTTGGAGAGTCTCCAGCTGCTGGCTGGAGTTCAGAGGGGTTGGGGCAATATTGGCTGCAGATTCCCAAAAAAGTCCTGTTTCTCTTCTTGTACCTGCAGAGAGATTCTGGCCTGACCCCAGTTCCCCACCACAAATTTTTCCCTCACATCTTCTCCCCCACCCCCTGCATTCAGCTGTTTCTCTCTTTTCCATCGGTACAGCTGTTTTATGATCGGTGTGATCTCCACAGGGACAATATTTAAGGAACAGTAATACTTCACAACCTCCTTACCTTAATTGAGTGTTTATCTCAGCCATTAAATATTCTTCAGAGTTCTTTTAGAGAAAAACCTTGAGGTGCTCATTAAAATTAATGTGTGTGGTTGGTTTGTTTAGCTGCCAGAAAAAGAAAACACAAGTGTTTCAAGCCTGGTGATGTGCAAAGGTGAGAACCAGGATGTGAGGGGTGTGAAGGAATTGGGAGCAGCAGAGACTTTTCCCTAATTTCCTGTTTTCCTAATGTTTCAAACCTACACATGCTCTGATGGTGCAGCGCAGGGCGATTTTGGCTAAAGTAAAGGTATTTTTATTAGAGATACGCCACAAAATTAAAGGGAGAATAAAGGATAATGAAGGTAAATCTTCAATATTCATGCTGTAAATTTAGCAAGATTTTGGAGTCACACGAAGCAGGCATAGGCAGCTGCTCAGCTGGTGCTGGAGCCCCAGGTCACAGAAGATTTGAAGCAGCATTAAATTACCTTGCTGCCATGGTAGGCACTGGAAAGGCCAAGAAAAAATAGATTCTGTGGGTAGAGATGAAATATTTTAGACAAGCTGATTACCTCATGTGAGAAAATGAGTTAATACGTACAGCAGCCCTATAAATTGTTTCTTCTTTTGGGAGCCGTTTTCAGCTATTGTGATATTTGGAATAAGGGGCTTTTCTTAGTGCCAGTGTCAGAAATGCCACTTGTGGAGCTGAGGGCACAGAGCCCACTCTTGATGGTGGGCAAGGTGAATGTGGAGGATTTTTACCTTAAATACAAGATTTTGCTTAAGAGCCACAAGAATGTGAATGTGAGCACTCCGATAATGGGAATGCTGTGCTTCTCTCCCTGTGAGGGTGTGAAATGGGCTCAAGTTGCACCAGGAAGGGCAGATATTAGGAAAAGTTTCCTCGTGGGAAGGTTGTCAAGTACTGGAACAGGCTGCTCAGGGCAAGTGGAGTTTCCATCCAGGCTGCTCAAGTGGTGGAGTTTCCATTCTTGAAATGTTCAATAATCCCATGGATGTAGCACTTGAGGACGTGGTTTGGTGGTGGACACTTGGACTTGCTGAGCTCAAAGGTCTTTCCCAACATTAATGATTCCATGGTTCTCTCTGGGATTGCAATATTTAGTGAGGAAAAGCTCAGGATCAGTCAAATTCTGAAGTGAAACAAGATTTCCATAGCACAGGGGCTGAACCATGAAAATCACTAATAAAGCACATAAAATCCATCTGTTATTACTGTGGGTCAGTTTTAGGCAAAATTGTGTCACTTTTTTGTGCTAAGCTTTTGTTTTGATATTTTTATATCCAGGTGATTTCAATTTGTTCAAGTCCAAAACTGAGGTGATCAGTGGAGAAACTGGACAGAAAAAAATGGATATTAAAACTGTTTTACAGGGGTTTCTAATGTACTGGTTTATTTGGGTTCAGGGCTGTTTTTTGCAGGAGTAATGGAATTATTCCTGGCACTGACAGTGCTGACAGCAAGGCTGATTGTAGAGTGATAATGGAAAATAAAGGGAATTTGTCCTTCATTTGAATAATTGGTTGACAAATGAAAAAAAAAGGGCAAGCAACAATTTTAAAAAATGCAGATTATAAGTAGGGAGTTTAGGGATTTACAGTAGTCAATAGAAAAGAGAAAGAAAAGGCTTAGAACGTTATTATTAAAAAAAAAATAAATGGCTTAAATGAAAAATGAAATGAATGAAAAAAACTACTGAAGTATTAACATAGCAAAATGATCTCACAGGGAGTAGTTTGAGCTCTCTTTTAAAAACAGAGAATATTATGTATTTCTTTTGGATTCCAATCAGAAAATCAGCTTTGCTCTTTCAGGATGACTATTGAATTGTCTGCAAGAATATGAGAACTGAAGTAGCATGGTGAAGGTTTATGAAAAATAAATTAAATGGAGATATTTCACAGGTTGCAATGTCTAGACCTCAGTGATTTGTCCAGAGCAGCAGTGAGATTTCAGGGCTCAAAGTCATCTGTGGGTCATAAATTTGTGGGATTTAATTAATTTTCCATCAGAACCCAAAGAAAAGGTGCTAGGAGGGAATGGCAGATGCTCAGAAGATTTTGCAGCTACAGTTTTCAGAAAATTCAGTGTGATATGTTTAAACCACCAACTTCCAAGGAAGACCAGATGAGTTCCTTCCACTGACTTGAATTCTTGACTTCTGGAACTCAGGAGTCATCGCTGACCCTCTCACTGCATAGTTTTATTTTGGTCTCCTTTAAGTGTAGCTGGGATCCAGCTGCAAAGGAGTGTGGAGCAATTATAAAAACAATGATAAAAACGCTTCCTCTGCTGGGTGTCTGAAGCAGTGTTGGAGGTGGCTGCAGATCCGTGCTCGGAATGGGAGAAGAGCAGAGTAAAGGTGAGCTGAGTAACAAATAACAACGTTCAGTTTGCTGGGGTTCTTCTGGCAGCAGAGCTGAGCCATCAGGAGTTGTTCACTGGCTCTTAATAAACAGCACCTGGAAGAACAGGGGTGAGGAAGGAAAATTGTCATTAGAAACCGAGCTTTATTTTTTGGTCTTTTATCCTCCGTCCTTCCTTCTGTGCTGCAGTAAATATTGATTTGTGGGCAGGAGCAACGAGGGCTTTGCCTGTGCCCATTCTGATCTCATCGGAGGTGAGTAGAAAAGGGCAATACTTAATGACATTTTCCCCAGACCAGAAATTACTCTGGTATTTAAAAAACACCCAGCATTATGCTGAAAAACTAGAATAGCTGTCATTGGGAATCGGCCTTAGAGTCGTGCTGCAAAAAATTCTGAAGAGGGGAGCTCTCAAAGAAGCTCCGTAATTATCACATCAGCTGTTTAGTGCTACTGAGAACACTTTTATTTTGTTTTTAAAACATAATAGAGGAGCATATTAGAGTAGAAGGGAGAGAGGAAAGAGGTAGGAATTTAACTGGCAGTGTAAAATTGATGGATTTCTAGCAGGATTCTGTTGTCCTGCCTATGGAGAGCTCCGAGGCAGCGTTCTGAAAAATCATGTCAGTGGCTTGACCCCGGTCCTGCTGAGGACAGAAATGACAGGAATTTAATGTTTGTTGGAGGGCTCTTGAGTTGTTTTACACACCCCAGGGCCCCTGGGTTCTCATCCTGTTAGAGTTCATGGCAGACAGAGCATTCCCAGCCCGTGTGCTGGGCAGGGAATTGCTCATCTGTCAGCAGCTGCAGAGCGATCCACGTCAGGCAGTGACACTTGGCAATTGTGACAGCACGAGCTGGATAAATGGAAAGGTCTTGCTTAGAGCAGGGGATGTTTCATCTGTGTAAATGTCACAGTTGGGATTCCAGGCTTTGGGAGGGTCAGGTTCTCACCTGCTCTCTGTGTGACCTCACACGATGCCAGGGAGAAGTTCGGTCTCACACCTCAGATGCTCAACACGGCTCGGAGAGCCAAACACGAGAGCAGCACTCTCAAAACCTTCCTGATGAAGGATGTCATCTGCTCTGGGATTTCTTTCCAAACCCACTTAAATCTGTCCCTGTGAGGGTGGGGAGGCCCTGGCACAGTTTCCCAGAGAAGCTGTGGCTGCCCCTGGATCCCTGGAAGTGTCCAAGGCCGGGTTGGACGGGGCTTGGAGCAGCCTGGGACAGTGGAAGGTGTCCCTGCCATGGCAGGGGTGGGGCTGGATGAGCTTTAATGTCCCTCGCAACCCACATTTTCTATGATTCTGTGCTCCTTAGAAATGGTAGTTTTATATCTTAACCACGTTCCTTATCTTTATCAGGAATGATAAACCGAGGGAGCATTCAGTCAGCTGCACACCTCACTTTGGTGTCAACACAAAATGCATCCATAAAGATGAATTTGCTCCAACCAAGGCTTCAGAGCCACATTCATGACAGCAGTTGGGCCAATACTTCACACTGGTACTCACTTTGTAAGAAAAAAAAGAAGAGAGATTTGATGTAAAAAGATACTTAAGTGTATTTCTAACCTTAGGTAGGCTGATGTTAAGTTTGGGCAGATGTCCAGCTCCTGTGCTCGTCAGTCCCCAGGTGCCACCAGAGTTGCTGCGCTTCATTGGGTTTAATTTTCCAGGGAAGCACATCCCTGTCTTCGAGCAGATTTTTGCTTCAGCTGGGCTGAAATTTGGGCTGGTGCCCATCTTTGTGTGTGAACCATCTCAAACATTTACTAATCATCCAAAAAAACAAGTCGGGAACCAACCAGGAGAGTTTTATTGCTGCCTGGATCAGGAGACCCAGCCCTCAAAACCAACAGTCAGGGCATTGGTGACTTCTCACGCAGGGGTAGGATCTGCATTCCAGCAACCTTGAGAAATCAGTGAAGAAGGAAAGATAAAGCCACAGTTCAGGAAAAAAATTCATTAGGTAACACTTTTGTTTCTGATGCATCGTTGGGTGCAATTAAATTTTTGGCAGGAGCAATGGTATGAAATGTTTTGTCCAGAAGGTTATTGTAGCTGGAATTGAGGCTGGATGGCCAAACAACCATTGTCATCAAAACGGGGGGAAGGAAAGTTGGCTGCTTATAAAAGTGCAAGGCAAAGTGTTGATCCCAGTGGGAATCAGGCTGGATTCCTGTTGGAGATGGAGCTCCTGATCCTGCCATGTGTGAGGGTGGAAGGACCTGTAGGCACAAAGTGCAGATCTGGTTTTATTCCACAAGGAGTAGACATCATTCCTCTATCACGTAAAACATTTAATTCAACCATCCTACATTCTACAACCCCCCTCAAAGCAACAACAAGCCAGACCACCCCAAAACCCCCAGAACAAACCAGCCAAAAAAATGCAGAAAAGCAACGTGTTATTTCTGCAGGCAGGTAAATCACAGCCTTTTTATAAAACGTAAATTCTGATTTCTTACCTGACTGCGGGAACAGACGAGTTAGATAACAAATTATGCAGATTTACTTCTGGAGACTATTTCCCCCCCTTTTTTTCTACCATAATTGTGTCTTTTAGAGAAAGCTGGTTAAAATGACAGTGGTGTGAAGAGAGAATGTAGCTGTGACGGTTTCCCACCCTCTCTGAGCAGCCTGGGGAGGTGTTTGTGGGCACCCAAAGCTCTCAGGGATGGTTCAGGCCTTGTGCAGCCGGGTGTGAAGGAAGTGAATTATGGAGCACAGCTTCTTGTTCTACATTAAATGTTTCCAAAGGAGGCTTGGCTGAGCAGGGTGGGCCTTTCTTGTCCTTGGGAGGAGAAAGTGTCTCTTGTCTTAGATTCATGTGGAGTAATTAGCTTTCTTCAGACCCAAGAATAACTAATCCACTGTAGTTTATCTCAGTGAAGGGTCAAACAAAGGCTTTGCTGTTTTGTGAGAAGTTGTTACAAAGCAAGACAAATAAATACATCCTCCAGCTGAAACACAGCTTTGTTCAGAGGCTTCAGGACCTCTCATGGATTTGATTTAAGGGTCCATCCAAGCCCTCTGCAGGGCTCTGGTGAAGAGCTGAGTTTAATAAAGGAAATCATCAGGGCCCTGCACAGCGGTGGGAGGCTCTGAGGCTGATGAACAAACTTTGCTTGTCCTTTAGATGTGGTTTGTGAATAACATCTTGCTTTCCTTTCAGTGCAATAAAGGGAAGGTATCAAAGCATTCTGGGCATTTCCCCTGGCTGCCAGGCTAATTAGCCAGAGTGGAACTCTTTGTGTCGTGGCTTGGAGACTTCACTGACTATACTTATCAAGGCAGATCAGCAGAGGATTTTTGGTTGTTTTGTTTTTTGGCTTTTTACTGAATTAAGGCAGATGGAAATGAGGCATGTCCTGGTTTGGGTGGTCTGTCCCCTTCCATGTGCAGGGATGGACGTTCTCTCACCTCTCTGGTGCTCCCCCTGCCAAGCCACTGTTGAATTTCACCAATCTTCCTAAATATCATTCCAAACAGCTTCTAACCAAATAGTTACACGAATGTTACTCCAGAAACACAAGTCTGTTGCAAGAACCCAGGAGGATTGAGGGAGGCAGAATTGCAGCAGGAGAGGGCTGAAGATGGAGCAGCCAGGAGTGTTTCACTCCGAGTTGACACCATGTCTTGTGTCACAAACTTGCTCTTCCAAAATTTTTGGGGAGGAGAAGAGAACGAACTGGCTGTCATTTAATTGATGCTCTACCTTAGTTATTTACAATCTCATAAGGAACTTATCCCAGCAAACCACAAGGTTTAAAAAATGTTCCTTGCAGTTCAGTCTCTCCTAAAGGACATGCCATCCATACCATCTTATCGGCCCAAAAAATTATATATATTTATATAGACAGCTATTTCTTGGAAAGGTCATCTCTGCTGAAATGTTAATTAGATGTTGGTGTTGTTAAATATTAATAGACTAAAGTTCAGCTGCAAAAAGTCTTTATCTCGGTTTCATTGTAAATATATTTTTAATGCTGTGTCCTAGAGATTCTTGTGGATAAAGAAAATTTCCTTTTAGTTTTCTTCCTCTCAAGTTCCTGCTCCTGGGAAAAGCAGGCCCATAAGTTAGTGTTGTAGCAATAAATTTAAATTCTTGTAAGCAGGAATTCAAAACCAGCAGTGCTGCTGCAGAAACTCTTAATAAATTAAACACATTCATTGCACTTTACCAGATTATTAAAACACTTAAATATTATTAGCTGGGTTGCCTGAGAGCAGTGGGCTTCTCTGCATGGAAATGTGTGCAGGGAAAAGCTTCCAAAAAGTCCCAGCAGGTGGAGGACGCTCAGTGATTCTCTCAACTTATTCCTCTCTCCTTTCTGAATTCTCTGTGTAGCAGCCTGGATTTTTCCTGAAATTAATTGTTTTAATTATGGCAAATGGCTTGAATGGCTTCTGTGTGAGGGAAGAATTAAAACTCTGGGACGGTTTAGTGCAGAGGGGACATAAAGAGGGCACATGATGGAGATATCCCAATAATGAATTGCACACACAGAAAGTAAATCTGGCACTTCCACTTAGCCTCTCTTATAATACAAGAACCAGGGGACTTGTAATGAAAGCGAAAGGCAGCAGAATGAAAGGCATTAAAGAAAATAAATATTTACACAAATGCATAATTAACCTGTGGAGTGAATTCCCGCAGGAGTGGAGTGAAGCCAAGAGCTTAGTGGGGTTCAGGAGAGGATTTGACGTTTCTGTGGATAATGGGAACATCTGGAGTTGTGCTGGATGGTGTGGGAAGCGTGAAGGGGCTGCAGGGACAGGGACGGGGAGTGTGCAGACCCTCAGGAAAGTGGCACTGGCAACACAGACCTGGCTCAGGGAGAGAGCAAATGGCAGAGGGAGGGAGGGACTTACATAATTGATCATTTCATCCAGGTAAATGATGCCTTCTCCAGCCTGAGCTGGAGCAGAGCCCAGCC
>WAAG01045258.1:1282-15588 GCA_013390105.1 Tichodroma muraria
GAAGATTTTAGAGAATAATGGATTGGGCGAATAGCTCAGGTCATATTTGTGTATGCAAATAAATCTTATATTTAGATAAAATACTTAATGCTTTGTTTTTCACAAATATGTTTTTGTTGTGGTATTTATAAATATTTTTGTTCAGAAATGAAATGTCCTGAGAAGTAATGCAAATTCGGCATGCATACTTAAATTCTCAAAAATTATGCAGAGCCTTAACATCTCTGTAGCAATCATGTAGTGCAATTCAGTTATTAAAATATTAAAAATAATTCTGATAAATTTCCCGCTTTGGGGAACTAATAATTGGAAAAAAAACCCATGTTTCAATTATGCTTTGAGAGCAATGTCTTTACAAGACAATCTCCTGTACATTCTAGATTGGCCTATAACATTCATGTAGTCTTTGCAACTCCTTGATTTTCAAATGTTGAAAAAAACAAACCCCTCCAAACCCTATGAAAATTTTAGAGATACTCATATGCCCCATATTTTTAAAACCATGAAAAACCCAAACAAACCAAAGCAAAAGAACAAAACTCAAATAATCCTCTATCTTTGAAAGCTAGTCCATGGTACTGTTAATTTATCAGTAAGTGTTCTAACAATTTTGAATTCTATTTTCTGTATATCAGATCAATTTATAAGAAATATGTTGTCTAACTATATTGGCATTATGCACTCCTCTGTCTAGATTTTTGTCCAAATACATACAACTGTACACCAAAAGAAGTTTAGTAATAGATGGTTGGATTTGTCTAATGATAAATAAGTACTTTTGTAAGGTTTTCTTGTTCATGAATGCTAAGCAAGGAATCAGATTTTTCCAGACTGATCCTCCCACGTGGCCATTCATCACTTATGTTCTCACTTAGCCCCAAGACCTCTTACTGGGCTGGGTGGGCCAGAGAATTCTACACAAACCTTCAGTGTCTCATGTACAAGTCTTCAAGGGAAAAAGATTTGCAATATGAAAAGCAGAATTTCATGGTTTGCTTTTGCAGAAAATTTGAGTAGTATTTTAAAAGGATTTATGTAAAATAGAGTCTTAGCTAAAAATTAAAGTCTTGGCTTTCCTTGCTGAATCATATGAATGTCTTCAATTTTAATGACCCTCATCATTGGTGAAACTGCTTTCTGATTTCACTGAATGTAAGGAAGTTTGGCTGTTAAACAGAATCAGGAAAATATTTTTCCTATAGTGTTAAGCAAGAACAACTTTTTAAAAATTAATCTGGAAAAGTATTAGTTGACAGAAATCTAATATATTGACTCATTGTACCTTGTGGAATCTAGAAGGGAAATGAGAGGACGAAATATTGAAGTATGTATTATTTACTGTGAATCAATGATATTAAATGAAAAAAAGTGATCTCAAGTTTTCCACCCTGTTCACTCCCCCACACCAACATGTAGTGAAAGCTGAGTAGTTTTCTTGAATTTTATCCGATTTCTTGACTTTTACTTGGAACTATAGATTCTGAATATTTCTGAGACCTTAGAGGCTTCATTTAATGTAGAAGAATTTTAAAGTTTTATGGATATCATAACAATATTCACAGATAAAATTTAATATGCTGTCCAGGTTTATTTGTATAAAACAGAAGTATGAAATATTGCTAGTGGTGAGGGACTAATTTTAAACATCTAATGAGCATCATCCTAAAATATTAGCCTGACACTCACTACTCACTTGAAAAATATGGATCTAATTTAAAAAGTGGTTTTAACTGTAATGACAATAGTATAATAAAGTTCTGAAGTTAGTTCAACTAGATTTAATTTTTTTTTTTTTTTTTAATTCCTTTCATGCCACTCTCCACTCCTCTAATATTCTTTCTTTGTCACCATTTCTGGTAAACATTAGGAATAAATGCATAATTCTAAAAACAAATTTCTAAAAGAAATTTTACAGAATTTCATCCGTTTTGTTGCAATAAGGGAAGAAAAACTCGAGTTACTTAAGCTTATGCTTAAGCTGCATTGATCTCAAGCAATCTTGATTTTTATTTGGCTCAAGTCAATGCGAATACCCTGTGCAGGAAGTTGCATTTGTCAGTCCTCTGTAGCCGGCGGGAAACTCCTCACAACACACAAAACTTGGGAGTAATGTGGTTATGGTGGGAGAAAAGAAAAGGAAGAGCACATTGTTGCTGAATTCAGCAAGTAAAACATTGAGTTACATCAAAACAACATGGTTTATTCCACATTAAATTAGTTGTCTCATGGGGATATACTGAAACTTTGTGTTTGCTTCTATGGTTATCTGTATGTGCAGAGGGATTTTAATATACATACAGTGTAGGTAGTGAGATAATACATTCAAGCCCATGTTTTGTTTTCTTATGTAGTGAAAAGACTGTATAGAGAATGGATAGCCCAGTGTACTAGCTTTTACCTGGTAATCTAAATTAATAAATGCTTAGCAAATATTAGAGTGTGTTCTTCCAGCACAGCAGTGCTTTTATATGGCCTTTTTTTTTTTTTTTTTTTGTACCCAAGCAAGTCTCTTTCTTCTCTAAACTTTGTAGAAGCTGTTTGGTTTTGCTTTTATTACACTTCTGAAATATTATTTAAAGACAGAGCTAAATCTATGTTATATTGTAACAGATCTTTAATGACCATGTGTTTTGCATGATATTTTAAGTCGCTCAAAGAGAGTATCAGTAAAAATACATAAAATATTTATTAGTTTCTTTTCCACTAGCTGTATTTCACAGCAGTGGTGATTTGCCTGATTAAGAGATTAGTCTCTCAGAAAAACATATTTGAATGAGAATGAACTCCAAGTGCTCAGTCGTACCAAGTAGATTATCTTCCATGTGATAGAGGTGATTCTAATTATTTGTGCTTACTTTCATTGTTATGTTGTATATTACTTTTCGGATTGCTGTATTACTGACAAAATGTGCTTCTGTGGTGGCAAAAAGAAAGTTATATTACAGGGACAAGAGCGGAGATGCAGACCAAATGGAGAGGTATTATGGGGATTTTGAAGGATCATATGAGTTATATGCTGCCTCCTGAAATGAAAGTGTCTACAGACATGGTGGCAGCATATACATTGAGAATTATAAATCATCTTTCGAAGTGCTGTAAAGTCTAGAATAAAAATTCAGCCTTTTTAATGCAGAAAACCTGATACAACTTCAATATTTTCCATGATTAGTAAGGAAGTACTTTCTTACGTTGCCAGTTGTTTTAATACTCCCGAAGAGAATTGCTGCATTTGGGGGTTTTTAATGCCGCAATATTGTTCATAATGGATGGTTTGTGTCACAGCCCAGGGAAGCCTGAAAAGTGCTGTTTGGCCTGCAGAGCTCTCAGGTCTCTGGACCATAACTACTGTGCTGGTATCCATGCAAAAAGGCTTTCCCAATGCCATGTGACATCAAATTAGTAACTGTAATTTATATTTGTGTCTCAGTTGTGCTAGGAAGACCTTTGGTAGAATTTATTTAAACTTGCGTCATCTTTTATTTCCTAGAGATAATATATGGAAAGAAAACACATCTTCTTCCTTTCATAACTTTGGAATTAGATTTTTAACTTAATCCTGGGAAGCATTCTCTCTTTATCTTAGATCTTTTGCATGGTGGGAACTTCTGAAGGAAAAATCTTTTCTTACTACACCCCTTGAGTCTGAACTCCAGCAGCAGCCAAACAATAATCTTCTGATTTATAGAATAGCATGGTGTAGAATGTCCTGTGAGAGCTGAATTAATATGAAGCAAGTTAACATTGAGTCAGTATTTTACTGACTGTGTATGTGGTTAAGTGGTAGAAGCAGCGTGCAAAGCATTTAAGATATCCGCTGTCTCCCTGCACCAAAACTGAATAGCTGTGTCAGCACAGCCCTGTGCCTGCACTAATTGCAAACAGGAATATGCTTTTGGATCTGTTGTAAGAGAAGAATACAGAGAAAAGCTTGGGAAATGTAACATTAATAATATCAGACTGTACAGTGCTGCCTAAGTAGAAATTCTTGCTGAATCTATCAGTCACACTGCAGTACAGCCTCTACAGAGTAATGGAAACCTTCAGGTGTTTTAAGAAATGCAGTTACCTGCCTAATGTTACTATCTAGTGTTGAAAAGTAGACTGTTGTTACACTACACTGTGCAAACCTGCTGAAAATGATTCTATCTAGTCTCTCCAAGCCACTGGGTCTATATGACTATGGTGGTTTAAAACCCATCAGGAAAATCAAACCCACTCAAGCTGCTCCCTTTCCAACAACCCCTTTCGATATAGGAGAGATTAGAAGTAGGAATAACAATTTATTGGAAATAGCAATAACCACACCAGAATTAATAAAAAGGAGTGTACAACAGAGAGAAACTTTTCTACCTGCAAACAAGATATTCACTACTGAAGGTCGCCCCGGGCAGCACTTGATGTGGTTGCCAACAAAGACACAAACTGATGACAGGAGAACTTGCACAGCTTAGCTTTTTCCAACCCCTCCCAGCCTGGAAAGAAAAAAAAACAACAGAAAGCGGGGACATAACAAAAACGTGGAAGGTAATTCATCTGAAGGAGGGGTTGTGCTGCCAAAATGCCGACTGTGGCGGTCCCAGTGCCAGGGCTCTCCCTTGGGGGCACAGTGTGGCTCTCTCTTGGTGCTGAGTGGCAGCACAGCCCTGGCTTCTGGTCCCACACACTCTCTGGCAGGAGCCAGGCAGGAAAAATGGCAATCTTTGTATCCAGCTGTGCCTTCTTTCTTCTGAGAGCACGTCCCTAGCCATGGTGGGGATAGTACCAAACATCCCCTTTCTCTGGAAATATGACAGTGACTTACTCTAGGAACAGGAAAGCTTTACAAGATAGAGCTGTGGGAAAATTCATTGCTCTGGCACTAGGCCAAATGTGTCCCAAAATCATGCAGCTGGCTGTCCAGCTTTGTGCAGAATGAGGGGTTGAGGGGGCATTTATGTGCCTCTCGCTGACTTGTTGAGGCATTTGTCATATCTGTCCTTCCTTTGTCCTTCTCTCTCTTTTTTTTTTTCCTTTCTTTGTTCCTTTTTTTTTTTTTTTTTTTTTTTTTTTTTTTTATTCTGAGTGTTCTCTACTGTGGCTGATAGGTGAAGGTGTTATTTTTAATTTGATCAGTATTCTAGATCAAATAGTGTTTACCATAAAATATACTGAGACTCAATGTCTAATTAGTTGAAGTTTAATCTCAGAAGCTTGATGAGGAAGGGACCATCTTTTTCTACTGTTGCCAGTGTAGGTATGCATTTAAAACTGCCTCTTACTTTCACTGCTATTTTTAGATTTTATTTCTTTTATTTTCCCTTAAAGCAAGACCAATGATTATTTAAAGGGCTTTAAAAACTACAGAAAATATATGGTTATGTGTTGCTTGCTGTGCTCAGTTTTTGCTTTTGTATGTTTGTGACATGGCAAGATTAATACAAGTGTAAGTCAGTGTATACGCTAAGTCAATTTTCTATGCATAAAAGGAATCTAAATTAAAATGACAGCTTGTAAACTCAATACAGCATGTGACAAGTTGACAAATGGTAAATAAAGCCTAGTAAAAAAAATGCAATTAATTTCAAGTCTGCAAATTTGTTCAAGGAGTTGATCTGGTAAAGTTATTGTCTAAGCCTCAGAAAATAAGAGATTAATCAGAAAATTACCCAGATAAATATAACTTATCCCTGATCAGTTTGGAGGGGAAAAAAGTACGTACTGTTACTCTAAGAAAACTTTGTATATTTGAATTTGCAATTTCTTTATGGAGAGTTTCAGATTAAAAAAAAAATCCAGCTTTTCTTAATTGATTTAGGATGAATACTTAAAATTGCTAGCTAATACTGCATTCCTTGAAATTAATTCTTAAATTAGAAGAGTAATGTCTAGACCTTGCTGTCCTTTGAGACATAGTAATGAGCACTAAAGATCAAGCCCCTTTTCTTTATACAGTGAATGCCTACATATGTGGTCTGCAGCCACTTAGATTTATTTTCTATTTTGATCTTCAGCTGTTTCAGTTTGCTAGAGCACAAACATACCCTAAAGTACAGTATGGGAAGCATCCCTCTCATTTGTTACTGTAGCTGACTTTGCAATTGCTTTTCCTTTTGGGAATTCTTCTTCAAAGTGTTGTAAATATTTATTCTAAGAATGATCTTGTGTGTCACGTATTTCTTTGGACATGTAACCATAAGAAATGATGGTACTTTATTTTTTTCAATAAGACATGATTCAGCTTGAAAATTAGGGGGACAGGGGATGACCCTGTATCTTTGAGAAATACATTAATTGTTGTTGAATTACCAATTTGGTGAAAATCTATTTATGTATTTTTAGAAAATTTACAAAGCAAGTGTATATCTATATTTTTTGAGCAGAAGTACCTGATAAATTCTGTTTTTATGTTCTGCAATGTATATTTTTTTCCTATTTAAATACAATATGATGGTTCATTCTAATATAAAGCTAGGTAAAAGATGCGAATCAGTTGCAGATGTTAAGCCATGTATACTATTACTGCTGGTAATTGGTAGAATAAATGCTTCCCCTTAATGTTTTAAATATTATACAGCAGCTTCTGACTTGATGAACTCCAAGGCATAAGAGTATCAGGCAAATATTAGCTATTAAGTGTAGACATAAATTACATTTAGTGGGGTTTTTTGTAGTTTAAAAATTATAGGGTTTGTATATGTCGCACAGAGTTTTCTAGAAGCTCCATTTCATTTTAAACTACTCTGAGAAGCAAAGTTTATGGGGCTGAGAAGAAATACGCACAGGAAAGCCTGAAAAAACAAACAAAATCTACAAGCAAACATACAACCACCCCCTCAATATGCAATGTTTATAAAGTGGTGCATTTAGGTAAGCAATACTAATGTATAGATGCTTAAAAATATAAAATCTCTGAGTTATGTGTTTTGAATTTCAGCCTTGTTTTCAAATATAAAATTGCAAGAGGCATGATGAAAAATTTAGATTAATGACTGGAAAATTATCTGACTGAGGTTTGAGAGTAAATGCAGCATTCAGAGTGTTACAGTAATTCCCAGCTTTGTCATGTGAAGACACTCTATGACAATGGGCTTTGGATTTTCTTCATTTTACATGTTTTTCTCTTTTCCCCTTTCTGACAAAAGGTAGCCTCTGAGAGAGTATAACTTGAGGTACAGCTGTTCAAGAACAGTCCTGTTGTACACAATATGCTCGGACACAATGGCTAGTGCTCCCCTTCAATTCACTGTTAGGTATTTTGGTATTTATGCTGCTATTCAGCAAAATAAGTATTTATTTTATATGATGCTCTTTAGAATTACAAAGTGCTCAAACATCTCAGTAGCTGTCATTATGAAAAAGGTTTTATTTTATTCTCAATCATAATTATCATACATTTCTCATCTTCGCTTATCCATTTTACTTCAAATTTCAACTTCGGAGTTAGTGTCTGCTGCTCAAGACTCCTGCATCGTGCTGTGTACAGAAGCCAGGTGACTCCAATGAGACACCTTTTCGTAAGTGGAGAGCTGCCATGCTAGAGGTAATACCAGCCAGCTGCATACGCTTTTCCTCTGAACTAAACCTTTTAAACATTGGCCAGGGGGAAAAAAATTATAAGTATTGCTCCATGGTTTACCAACAGGAAAACACAAATACAGCGGGCAGAGGTCGCAGGCATGGGTTTCTTACGCTGGCTTGCTCTGCTGCTGTTTTCGTGCGCGTCAGCAGGTGGCGATGGAAGGCAGCCTAGGGGCTGGGAGAAAGTCACACGAGCGAAGTAAAATGAAAAATAGCGCTTGGAAAGGATCCGCTTTGCTTTTTGTGCTGCGTGAGGCTTTGTTCTTCGGAGCATCTTTAGGCCAGGTTATAAAACTAATTTTATTTCTATTTTATTAGCAATTTTTTCCTTTGTCTTTTGCAGCCTGTGGCTAACATATTTCTGTAAAATGCAAGTCGTCACAGATGCAATGGTTTGGTGGCAAATATGAAAATAAACAATATGCAGGCAACCTGGGTGAAAGATGAGAGTGGTATATGTGTTTGTGAACAGAAGAGTTAAAGTAATAGGGACAGTGAACTCATTCCCGTGATGCTTGACACAAATCCATTTTAAAATTGTACGAGAAAACCACCAACAGAATTCCTTCCCAGACTAAGAAAGGATTTACACAGTAAAAATAACAGAGTAGCAGTGCCATCTAGGGATTAATTTTCTTAGTGCTCTGTCACTATTCTTCCTCTGGGTGTGGACAGTATGTAAAAAATGAGCAATGCTTTTAAAGTCATTTTGCCAGTATGTAACACCCCTGCCTTATGTGTTGCTTTGGAATGATATATGCTGGAAAGTGTCAGGGAAGGATGAAGCACTCAGTTTCTTCTACATCCTTCTTCATTTTCTCTCTTTTTTCTGCCAGAAGCATCTCAGGAGGTCACTAAGTAGGAGCAGTGGATTTTGGGATGCTGTTGGCACAACACTTAATTATACAATTGAGGAGTATTTTCCTTTCAAATACACATTTTTACTGCTGTTTCATTGTAAAACTTGAGCAGAATCTCTCAGCTGTGGTCCCACTCTCCTCAACTTTGTGTGAGGTTAATGGAAATGTCTCACTCTCCTCAAATTTCTATGAGGTTAATGGAAATCAATCAGAGAAAAATAGGTAAAGTCTTCCTTCTTTTTTTAAGAAAAGTGGTATTATATGGGCGTATTCTGTTCAGTGGCAAGACTGTGATCTTGGCAATGTGAACACCGAGGTGAGAATCTAAGGTTTAATGGCAAGAATATGAATGTATATATCATAGGGTTTGGTTGTTTGGGGTTTTTTTTGGATAAAATTATAAATGAAGCCATGAGATTTATTGTCCTAGGTAATATAAAACATAGGTAACTTGTAATTGCCATAAATTAATACCTGAAAAAATAACTTTCTTTCTTTATACTGGAATTCATTATATTTTGCTGTAGTTGTTTATGTGCTTTATTTGCTTGAAGTGCATTGCTTACAAATGAGGTATATTTCGTGTGGAGATTGTGGCTTGCTCACAAATCAGTTCAAGCCTGACAGTACATGTGGTTGCCTACTTTTATCTCCTGTTCTTCAAATGGTGGAAGTCTCAAAGGATAGAAGACAACAAGTAGGTTTTACTGAGAATTAGATGATTTTTGTGTTCTGTAATTTGAGTAGGTCTTCATTGGCCCAACAAATAATCTTAGGTATTTCACTGAGTCAGCAGTTTTAGCTGTCTCACACTATCTCAGATACTCATTCTTGGAGTGTGTCAGCCAACAGACATCAAATTGCCAACACTTTCCAGAAGGGAAGGAGTTCTCCAAAAATACAGACGAGATTGTACAACTTGATGAAGGAACCATTCTTAAAATCATTTCATTTTCTCTCAGTAAAGAGATTGTGTGTTCTTCTTCCCTGGGATGAAATACTTAAAATTAATAGTTTTTAGTAATACTTATTTTCCCCCCCAACTCTTTTTATTTATTCTGATGTTGATTTCCTGTGGAGTTTTGCCAGACTTTTGTGAAAAGTCAGCAGCTGGCCAAAATGCTGTTGGATACCTATAGATGGTCACAGCTTTGTTTTGCTAAGAAATCCTCTGTGTTATTTGTGAACACATGAATGTTACAAAGCATTGGAGACACAAATAATATAGAAATAAGTTTTTTCCAAACATTTTTTAGTTTGGTTTTCCTGAATGGTTGGGAATGCTGTGGACAGCCTGACATAAATGCCTATGTAGAAATCAAAACACTTTTTTGAAGAGATGTGAAGATGACAAAGCTATTAAGTGAAGATAAAGAAGTATTAGATATCTATAATTAAAATAAAATAATGCAGACTTTTAAAGAAGCTTGCTAATTTATAGTTCTTCAGCAAAAAAAAAAATTGTTATCTGAAAGCCTTTTTTTTCACTCAGGGATTAATTCTACTAAGTACGTGAAGGACTGTGTATCAGCTTTCAGCTATTATATCAATTACTATGTCATGTTTGAAGGGAACTAAATGCACCAATTCTTACCCCATATCTTATACTTTAAAGAATTGTTAAAAACCCAGCTGCACATTAACCACACTTCTCATGAAACACGTGTTATCTACTTCAGCACTCTTGACCTTATCATATGGTAATTTTCTAGCTTTTAAGAAGTAATTTTTGAGATTTTCAGAGGTACTCGCAGTTTCTTCCTAAGGTGCTTTTGCTGTCTTAAGTAGTCTTTAAATGATTTACTTCTAGTACTTTCCCTTTATATTTTATATGTTGATTGCTTGCTGAACTCTTGCCTTGATGTATGAATAGTAAACGAAGATATAAAAAGCTTTAAGCTCAATTTGAATCAGCTTCTAAAGACAGATTATTTCATCTGGTAAATACAAGTTTCCTTATCTTTACTGCTATATGAATTAAAGAGAAGAGTTAACAAAAATAAAAATAATTCAAATACTTTGCTACTTAACATATGCTGAGAAGGCTTTGCATTACCAATGATTTCATTGAAAATTATTCTTCAGTTTATTTGGATGATTTATATATGAACCTTTTTGAAAGACAGAAAATGTGTATTTCTTTTCTTTGCTCTATCAACCTTAGCAGCTTTGTGCTAAATTGTTTTTAAGATTTTGAAAAAATTTGAAAAAGGCGTCTCAGCCTTTAAAAAATAGAACATAATAGCAAAACTTTCACTGAGATGATTCTTATTTAGAATTTTAACGTATTTAAAGGTTCTTATTACTGCTTTCTTTAAAATCTTTTTATATGAGGCTTACAACTTGAGCCATTGGACAGCAGTATTTTCCATGAGCCCGGTTAGTTGCATGGCAGCATTTTCAGTGAGCCCGATTAGAACCTTATAATCATTAAAACTATGTAGGTTGAAAGGGACCTATGATTGTTGTTGGGAAGAAAGGGTTAAAAGCAGGAGGATGGTAGATTGTTTTAAGTGACCTTGCAGCTGGGGATGCTGAGACCTGGAGAATAAAAGTGAAGGAAACTCCATATATTATGCCCACTGTTGTTTATCCTCTGCGTTTTGAGAAGTGGCATCTCTGTCTAGAGATAGCATAGGTTCTTGCAGAGTCTTGGAGGCATTCTTGCTGACGTGTTCGAGCTGCCTGTCTTGGGAGAGAGACCAAAGCTCAGAGCTCATAAAAATCACAGGGAGATCACAGCATGGTGATGAACCACGTGCGTGTGCGGACCCTCGACAAAAGGGTGCAGACAGCAGCCCTGCCGTGCGCTGGGATGGACTGAACCTTTCAGGGTCTCCCTTCCCGCTTGTGTGTCTCCACTTGGGTGCTGCTCCAGGATCCTCTGGGGAATGAGGTATTGAAATTTCCTGTTTGCGTTTCAGCAGCGGTTTGTCGTTGTTCTGGCTGCCTGCCCATGTCAACTCGTACGGGCGCCATGCAGTGTAACCTCATGCTCGTAGTGGGGCCAGTTGGGTCAAGTTGTTCAGGGCTTTGCACAGTTGGATTTTTGAATGTCTCCAAGGATGGATGTTGCACAGTTATCTTTTAGCTCCTGTTCCATGTGCAGCTGCCCTCCCTGTGAATAAGCTCTTTCCTCTACTGAGTTAAAATTTCCTATCTAATGTGTATCCATTTCCTGTCACTTCTGCTATGCATTTGAGACACATTACACTTATTCTTCACTACGTAGTTGTAAACATGAACAGGGTTTCCCCTTGGATTTCCTTTAAGTTTGAATGACTTTGTTTCTCTCAGCTTCTTTGCTCTTGACTGTCTTAGTTTTTGGTTGGATTTCCTCCATTATGTCTATCTTATACTGGAAACTCCAAAACTGCTCGTAGTACATGCTTAATAATGAGCATTAAGAGAGTGAGTTAATTTAAAAAGCAAACAAACAAAAACCCCACAACTAACAATAAAGTCATTGTTGGAAATAACCACAGAAAGCAAGAACCACTCTTGTGCTATAAATAGCAGTTAATGAAGACCAATAAATTACAGTAAGTGATGCGTTGGTAAGATTAGGACTTCTGTGGGAGAAGGTCATTTGGAAAGTTACCTGGTACAGATTTAAGTGACTTACAAGCAGTTCGAGACAGATGAGAAAGGTTAGGAAGATTAGAAAGTTTCATTATAGAATATACTTTTAGTCCCCTTTTTATTTAGCTTCATCTTCCAGCCACTGAACTTAGTTTGGTCTTCCTTTTAATACAGGAGTTCTTGACTACTTCAGTCAGTGTTTTGATATTTGTCAAAATCCTTTTGAATTGTCCACTATGAATTGAATTTTTCAAGGACTTCAACAGCCTTTTTAAAAGTGTAGTTCAATTTTGTTACCTAACAAGTCAAATTGAATTTGAGATGACCAATAAAAGATTTCAATCAATATATAACTATTTCTCAGTATTTATAGGTGACTAATGTTGAGAAATTGGCAGGCATACCTTGCAGAGGTTGTTTTCATAATTTCTCCTCACTTACTACTTAAAATATTACTATCCAGCCTATTCCTGTGCCAAATAATTATGATTACTGAGTTCCTCTATCTAAAAATGTATCCTACTCCCAATGACTTTTTCTGAATAGTGTCTTTTCTAGCAATGTAGTTAAATCACTCATGATAATCCATCCTCCCAAACACTTCCATTTCCATTTCTGATGGGTGCGGCAAATCTGATTTTTGCCCTGCATGTAGCCCTTTGCAATGCTTTGTTCTTCCAGCCATCTCTTTCTCACTTTGGCTCATTAGCTGACTTCTACTTGGAGCTAATCTCCCCTTCACCATTATTCACATCATGGCACCAGTGTACACACTTCATTGTTCCGTGTTCTACTTGTTACTTTTTGTCTTTTTCCTTTAAGGCCTTTTCTCACTCAGCACGGATACTTGGAAAGAGTTTTCTGTAAATATCCTCAGATGTTCTATTCTTCTTTAAATGCTCCTTTCAAAACTAGCTTTTGGGATGCTTGAAGAAAGATGGTAGATGTTAGGGGTGTGCCTCATAAAACTCCGAAAAACTCTGTATGTAGCTCTTAGTTATGAAACAGATTTCCTCTTCCTTCTAATCTGACCCAAGCGCAACACATCCTAAACAACAGAGTCAGAGTATTTAGAGTGTCTAATTGCTTCAAGGGATTGCACTTGTGGACAGAATAAAACTGCTACAAAGAACATTTTTAGAACAGCTCCGTGCATCTTTCTTTGGAGGAAGTGTATATTTTACCTTTTGACTATATGAGAAGTCATGGTAAACCACTTGTCTAAATGGGGTGCTAAAGGTATGTCTTCTCCAGTGTTAATACTGATATTTATAATGCTTTTTGTTTTATTAAGGATCTCTTAGCGTTATACTCAGTCAATTCTTACAGTGCAACAAGGAGAAATTTAATCATCCTGCCCATCTGATTTACTTGAATCGCTCATTAAATTTTAGAGAGAATTCTGTAGAATAGCCTGGTACTTAGTGTAAAACTGTATACAGGAAAGGTGTATATATAGTCCAAGATAATGTAAGAAACATTAGTGAAAGATGGAAAAGAAAACTGTTAAACCATAAAAGTGAATGTAGGAGCTTCTAGAACTCACAGATAAAGCCACTTACAGATGGAGAGTTAACAAAAAGTGTGAAATATATGGCCTATTCAAACTATGGAGTAATAGGTAAAAAGTTGGAATCCTTATTTATCTAAAGTATTGCTTATGTGAAACAGCTGTAGATCAATCAGTTCTTTGAAAGAACTGTAGATCAGCTGCAGTTCTTTAAAGGTCTGAGTAAAATTTTTGCATGTAGTATCAAAGAATAGAAACAACTGAACTGCAAAAGTGCATGCTTTCTTTTGATCTGTTTCAATGGAAGTAAAGGAAGGTGCTAACTACATAGTTCTTTCTTTTTTTGATTTTGAACTGAC
The DNA here is from genome assembly GCA_013390105.1 of Tichodroma muraria. Taxonomy (NCBI): domain Eukaryota; kingdom Metazoa; phylum Chordata; class Aves; order Passeriformes; family Sittidae; genus Tichodroma; species Tichodroma muraria. The sequence goes on from WAAG01045258.1 coordinate 15,151, forward strand.
ATTTGTATTTAATGTTATTTTATAATGCAATGGGCTTTACAGAATTTTATTAAAGCAATTCATAGAAGGTATGATCTGTTTAATGGCTGTATCCTCTTGACCATAGAGGCTCAAGAAACAGGTGTTAGATCCAATGTGTCTTGCAGATATCAGTGTCTGAAAAATGCTGTAATAGTGTGACTAGGTTTTTGGAGATTGGACATTACCCTACTGCAGTGATGGTTTTCTCTTATAGAGACTTTCTGCTAAGTGCTCTTTTCTGCTAAGTGCTCTGGATATAAATCTTGCAGCTGTATTTCAAGTTGTTTTTTAATCCTTTTTTTTTATTTTTATAAAATTTTACTGCAAAAAGAAAAGTGTCTAAGTAGTAGTTTAGATAAACATATTCTCTCATATACTTCAGTTCTCTAAATCTTTCCCATAAGCACGATTGTTTGT
>WAAG01045261.1:0-13388 GCA_013390105.1 Tichodroma muraria
AAGCCAGTGAGTGAACTTAAATATGTTGGAACAGCTTGCTTAGATGCATCATCTGAAAAGCACAGCATTTGTTGATGTTTTCCTCACAGTACACAAGTAACCTGCCCCTGCCACACACACACAAAAAAGTAAAAAGTGATGATAGGTTAAAAAAAATAAATAAAAAGAACTGTTAAATTTAACACACAAGTTCCAGGATTATACTGACTTTTGGCAGACAGACCACAAAGCATAGCATAAATTATCAATGAACATGCACAACAGAGGCAGAACATCATAGCATTCCTGGCGCAAAAGAAAAATGCTTATTAAAAAAAAAAATCAAAACCCAACAAAACCAAACAAGCCTCCCTGTATATTCTGGATGAAACATTCAAATTAAAAATATCTTAATCATAAGCTAACTAACCATGCACTCCTTTCACATATGATGTGGAACATATGGATTCATACAAAAGCTTCAACATGATTCAAACTTCAGCTTAGGAAGTCCAAAAAAGGAATGAGATAACACATTTGAAATTAAAAGTTGCCTACATATTGCAAAGTGTAAAGGAGTGGAGAAGTCATGCTTAGTAATTATTTTGTTACTTTGCTGGAGTGTTTTTATATAAAATATGGAATTTACTGTGGTTTAATATTTTTAACTGGTGCTTGACCAGTCTACTCGTTAAAACTTGAAAATCTTTTATAAGCACTAAGACCTACAGAATTAAGTATTTTTTGTTGTTGTTTCTGTGTTTGTTTGGGTTTTTTTAATATTAGTGTGAATACTGCAGGGTACCTAAAGTGAGGTAACTAAGACCTGCTGCTTATTTGTTATTGCAAGAATCATTTTATCAATTAGTTTTGAACAGTTATACCCATCATCTGTTAGCAGTGAACAAAAATCAATGACTATTTCGAAAGAAAAAAAGTGAATATAGATGACAATGAGAGCCAAAAAGACAATCTAGGAAATTAAATCTACCCCTCTCTTGAGAATTAATCACTTCAGTTTACAGTACTGAATATGGGTGTGGGAATGGTAGGGAGTAGGATGAAAAAATAAGTGCCAGCAGTAAATAGATTTTTCCATAAATTGGTATAAATATTGAAGGTTTTAAAATGTTTGAAATGCTGATACAGGCATCTCTTTTATCATTTCCAGGAATAGATATTAACCTCCTAGATGAGGGACTTGCTTAATGCTTTTAATGTCTTAACCACAGCAAACAAACTGTTTTTGTTTACTTACTCGAGCATTAAGCATATTTTAAAGTAAAAAGCATATCTTGCAAATTTTTTGTATTTTGAGCCTATTTTCAGTCTTGTGTTTTTAGCCTTTGGTATCCTTTCTTTTTAAAGCAGAGTTAGCATGAAAAAACCATAATTTAATTGGGCAATAAAGATCCTAATATTTTCATACATCTAAGAAATTTAATATGCTCTGTAGTTCTCACTGAAATAAAATAAATTCAATAAGGTTTTGCTATTCCCCAGTCATTGTTCAGTTATGCTTCTATTAACAGTGTGGTTCTCATGATGGGTAAAGGAATGACAGCACAGAAGTGTGAGTCCTCTACATAGGTAGCAACTAGGAATATTTCAAGTGGAAGCAACACAAAGTTATTCCACCTATGCAGAGGCACTTCATAACTGACTGAAAGTGCTATCTCTTCTAAAACACAGTGGCCAGTCAGATTGCATGTTCATCCAATTGTTTACCCTCATATGGACTTCCAACTCTGCCAAACTGTGTGTGATGCTTCTATAATGTTCTTTCCAACATACCAACAATCAACACCTAGAAGGATTTAAATAAGAGCTTCCAAACCTGCATATCAGGTACTTTCCTCAGGGAAAACAGTAGAGATGAAGAGATAATAAAGGCCTACACAAATAAACAAACACTAGTCTGACATTTAAATGTCTATCTGGTAACACGTAATTTAAATTTCAAACTTTGATTCAGATGTCTACATTAGTTACAAGACATAATCCTTTATGTTTAGTTTTGAATCCCTGCAATGGGCTCTTTCAGCATAGTTTGTAGTGCAACATTATGTCCTGTAGCAAAAAATCAAAGCTACCATGCAATATATGGCTCTTGTGCAAGAGCAATTATTCACAACCACTTCCAACAATTATTTAAGGTATTATTGCTTTTGATACTATTACTACTACCATCTAGGTAGAGAACAAGTGAGTCATGCTGGACAAACACTGAATGAAAGTACAGGCTATGTACTATGGGTCTTGCAAATCTAATTCACAGAAGAAAACACAACCAAACAAACCCCAAAACACAACGAAAGAGCAGTAACAAGGGAATAAACAGTGCCAGAAAGACAAATTGACTAGCATGATAGCCAGTGATATCGCAGAGGAGTTGTATAAACTCTCTTAACAGTGTTACAAGCTGTATTCACTTCAAGGACCTGTGACAATGCCATCTTCAGTGCCATTTCTTTTGGCATCGAAGCTATGGCTTCTTCCTCCTCCTTTCCATTTCTGACTGCTCAGAAAATTAAATTACCCACTTGCCATAACCTATTGCAACTTGTTAAGGATTCACTGTGTCAAAAACTACTGAAATGAAAGCAAGAGTAATGTAAATAATATAGAATTTTTTTCTGCATATAAAAATAAATATATATTAATGAGACATCTCTATCAGCTGTACAGAGAAATCTGATACATTTATTTGTTACAGATGAAAGTTCATAAAGGAAAAGTCCTAAAACTAATTACCACAGAGAGCTGAGGTCTAAAACCTACCAAGCTCAGCTCAGTCAAGAAATCTCAGAGTAGACCAGAATCTTTGGCTCTTATTAACAAGGAAATCAGCCCAGGGGCAAAAATATGGTGACCACACAAAGAAAAAAACTCCTGAGTTCCATAATGATATAAACATCAACAGGAATAACCCACTCCCCCTTCCAAGTTCTCCAAGATGAGTCCCCTGCTACAGAGATTTTGTGGGTCCTGCCTTTCCATGGAGTTTCTGAGACATGACACTTTTGCTGGATGTAGGTCAAGTGACTAGGGTAGTCTTATTCTGTCTGAAGTCCTCTGCAGGTATCTATGGCATAACTGAATTACGAAATGTAAAGGAAATCCCTCAAAAAAACGTGATTTATGAGGAGCTCCTCCCATGCCAAAAATGGTATTTTCATTGCACTCTGATTGTTGACTCCTCTTCAGATAGCACTTTCAACTTCTGTCTAGTCACTAATGCATGATATTGGGATTTTGGCATTCGGGTGCACAGAAGAAAGATGCTGCTTGCCATGTAACAGCCATGTAACACAAGTGAACCTATTACCCTACATAATCTCCTCCCATGTCATATTTTGATTCATCAGGTCACAACAATAAACAGAAGGCATTACTTAGATAAACTTTTCATTTTTTAAATCTTTTCAAGCTCTTTGTTTCTGCACAATAAATATAAAATATAGCGGGCAATACTTCGACTACCAAAATAAGAAAATAACACTGAAAAATGAGGGGGAAAAAAAGAGAGAAAGTATTAAAAGGGAAAAAACCATCATCCTGCTCTCCTAAAATATGCTTAGGAAGAAAATGCTCACAACTCAAAACTAGAGAAATAACCAGTTAAAAATAGATTCTATCTGCCGGCATCCATCATCCTTTCCCCTGTCTGTCAAGACTCTATGGCCTTGAGCTGTGCTTTAATTCATAATGGTAAATTAATTCATCCTTATTTAATCTCAGTTTAATAAATTACTGCTAAACGGTCCTTCTGGTAATTTATTAACATAAAATAATGGCTTTAGAGGAGGTCACTCAAAGCCATTCTGAGCTGGAGAAGAACTAGTACACACCATTATATAGTTTTCAATCAGTTAATATATATCTACCTCTCCATGAATTTTGAGGGTTTGGTTAACATTTCTATAAGATGATAGTTTTCCAGGAATACAATTTTTGATAGTTTCATGAGAAAATAAAAATTCAGTACTAGATATTTAGTTTTATTACAGTTCATGTTGATACTTTTATTCAAATATTGTTCTGTAGAAATGTAGTATTAGATAAGAGTCTTAGAACTTCCCCATTGGTCTCTTGGTGTCCTTAAAATGGTCAAAACAAAAGCAGCATTAAACAGGTCCGTTAATGAATTCTAGACTTAACTAAAATACCAACCTGTAGCTTAATATAAATCAGTCTCGAAAGGCAGGTTAAAAAACTGTATTTTAATGGTCTGGAAAAAGGCTTTCTGTTACTCCACTCAGCTGGTGTGAGATCAGAGCTATTCAGGTTAATCATGTGCAATACTATCTAAAAATTCTTCTGCTTTAGGCTTTGATTTAGATGCAGTTGTGGAATATTCGGAGCAGGCAAGAGTCAAACTTTCTTGACATGCATGTTCTTCCTCAAAGTCATGGCAAATGAAAAATGAATAATGAATAATGCTGATGAATAAAGCCTCTATATAGAGAGCAGAGATAGAGCCAAAGTGTACATTTTTTTCAAGAGAATTTGATTTTTTTTTGAAAGAACCTTAGTTCCCAATACCAACACTTGGTAGCAGCAATGTGTCTAACCACAGACAAGTCCCCTATCTCTATGACATTAGTTGAGCCTACACCAAATTCACTTACAAAAAGTTTAATAAAATGCAAACTTAGAGTTAAATGTAAAAATAGGTGTAATGTCCCAGATTTCAGCTAACCATATTAGATTATTTTTGCTTCACCTTAAATATCTTTTTAAAGATAAAAAGTCTTAGCAGCTATTGTAACAAAAGAGCTTAAAGAGCTATACCTCCAAGCATCCCAAGATGAGATGAGAAGTTTAAACCACGAGAAATATTTTACAAGTGAAAGATGTCTCAGAACTCCTCCTGCCCAAAAATGAAGTTTTGTTTGGTCAAATGTCCAATCTGAATTATTAGGATGCAGAAAAAGTATTTTCTCCTCCCTTCACCTTGATCCAGCTGGTTCACCATAAGAAACAATGTATGCAAGAGCTTAGACGAATCAGACGGTAAAAATCATGCTCCTTAAAAATCTGAAAAAAAAGACATCAGAATGAATGATAGGTATTAACTGGTGTTGTGGTTTGGCCCTGATTGGCCAATGTGTAATACTGACACTTGATAAAACCAATGAAAGCATAGGTACGCCTTTGTGAATACACATTTTAAGTGAGAACCTGGCGAAGTTCCTTCTTCTGGTTCCTGGTTCTAGAAGAGGTAACAGGCGCTGCCTGGCCGCTCCGCTGCAGGGGGGCCGAGCCACGGCCGCTGAGATCTCCTGATGGAATCCCAGCTGCCCTCCCCACTGGCGCGGCTGCTGAGGGAGCTCCCCAGAGCTGTCCCGGAGCCACGGGACATCATGCTGCTGAGACCGGGCCGGAGTGGCCCTGGTAGGGTCGGGCTGCCCGAGTGGGGTTTGCTCGGGGGCCGGTTTCACCCTGATGAGACCGAGGGGTGGAGAGAGGAGTCCATCGAGCCCCTCTCCCCAGCCACAAGAGTCCAGCCAGGGCTGAGGCCAGAAACAGCCCTGCAGCTCCGCAGCCCCGAGAGAAGGAGAAACCTGCAGCCCCAGCATGGCCTGGAATGTATCACCTGACTGCTTTGGCCTGGCTGCTGCCTTGGTTAACTCTTTAAATACACAGATGAAACCAGAAAACTTCCGTCCTCTCTTGAGGAGAGAAAAGCCAGACTGAAGGCATGTAAAGAGACCACATGAAGATGTTAAAGTCAGTGAAGAAAGTGATGTCCTAGATGGAAGGAAGATAAGGAGTTGTTTCATTTTCCAAATTAAAATCTCTTGTAAGCTATGGTGACTTATTATATTATGGACTATAATATATTGAGACATTTCTTTTAAACCATAGAGAAGTATGGAGAGATGAAAAGTTCAAATTGTAGACCTGAGCAAAGGAATGCAGTGTTGAGTGAGCGCCAATGTTGAAGTGGCTGTGATTGCTGAGAGGTTTGAACAGAGAAATGAATAAAGACTCTGCCCCGAGAAGAAGAGAATCTCTGTTTTCTGCAATGAAGATAATCTTAAAGACAGATAAAGAGAACCTTTGTTTTTGAACAGTTTGTCTTTAAAAATAAACCCCATACATCGATTTTGGCCCAGAGGCACAGCTATGAAAGGGCTGTGAGCATGGGAGGAGCTTCACGATGCAGATGTTCCGGGTAGCTGTTATTTGTGGAGAGTTTGTTTTGGTTTTTTTTCTCCACAGCAAATAATAGATGCTCCAATCCCTAAGAGAATTGAAGAAAGACTATTCTAGAATTGGGAAAACTGAGTGAAAATTCTGAATGTGATTTCTGTACATTGTCAGTGGGAATGAAAGAAAATTTAGGGAAGGTGGAAGAGTGTTTTGAAAGTTTCATTCTGATTCTTCTTTTTCTTTTCAAGTTTAAGTCTGCTTTGCTCTTGATTAAAGAATTTCAAATTGGCAACCAAAAACCACAACCCAAATTAATATTTCTGTCTGGTTTCAGACTGAAACCATGACAACTGCAAATTTGGCCAGTTACTGCATATTCTACCTTCATATCTCAATAGATGGCACACCATGTGTTTTCTGGTTTTGTTTTTTAAATTTTTGCTTCAGCTAAACTATGCTTTTCTACTAACCCCAACTATTTGGCTTATAGTGGTATAAAAAAGTTAGTCTTTTAAAACATTTGAAAAGGAAATTGGGGGAGATACTCTTAGTGACAATAACAACTCAAAACTTGCTCTTTAGAGGAAAATCGAGGTGTGCAGGCAGAATACTTTAGATAAAGATCAGATTTTTTTAATTATAATAGTTATGTATTTTATCACAGATTCTCTTTGTTGTTAGAATTAACATAGAGAATGAACTAGGGCAAGGGGTTTTGTGTTGTTCTGGACCTCTAACGTTATTAAGTTTATGAAATTTAACAGTAAATTTTGATTGATCCTATCAATGTTAAATGCATAGCAATGATCACTTCTAAGGCTAATAGTTCTGCCAGACTGGTCAAATCTGAGAATGAAACTTGAAGCTTTAACATCTTCTGTCACATGGGCAGAACTCAGAGAGAAGCAGATTGTGGGCAGTCTGTGCCTTATAGCCCTCTATTACCTCTGACAGTCAATGTTACAATATGCACCAGACAGACTGCACTGTGTTGATAATAAAAAAGATTAAGTAGCCAAAAGGCAGACAGCAGAAAAAAAAAAAAAAAAAAAAAAAAAAAAAAAAAAAGAGAATGTTTTGCTTTTTAAAGTGGAAAAGGAAGCAAAATACTGTGATAATGAACAAACAAAAACATCAGAAAGGTTATATGAGACAGCATCCTAGCACCTATTAATCAGCTTTCCTGATAGAGAGAAGTATTTGACTTAGATATTCACAAAGTCAAATCTCCTTTTTGGGTGTCCTATAATTATGCATTTCTAACTGCCTTAGTGTTCATAGGAGAGAATATTTTTCTCCTTTCAATTTAATATCTTCTCTGCTCTCTGTTTCCATCACCTCACCCTCCTCAACAAAATGACAAAAAATTTGAAGTGGAGTAAACTGAAAAGCAGTGGCAGGTGATACTTTCTTCTCAACACAAAGGAAGTTTGTCATGTTTGAATCATAACACACCAGGAACCAAAGCAGAGGGTAGAATCCAAGAGAGAACCATTTTCGATGGCTACCTCTCTTTGAATACATCACAGCAGGACCAAAAGTAGACAACTTCTAACACTTAAAAATATGTCTGAAAACCATACTCAACAACTACAACCATATTTATTATTGCTTAAGTTCTGTGAGCTTTCTTCCAATTCCAATTCACTCAGCTTCCTTTCAATACCAGTTCACTCCAGGTCATTCACTCAGCGAATGTGCTTCCAAGAACAATCCAGTACATAAATATGAAACACTTTTACTTTAGATCAAATATCATCTGATTCTTCCTGATGCCCACACAAGGTTTTTCAGTTGCAGGCCTACACAAGACACAGGAAAATATTATTAAAATACTCTATAAATGTCTGTTATACTTTAACAATGAAAATTTACTTTTAAGTTTTCCTGAAGACCCATAAGTTCAAGTCAATATCCTTGAATGACTTTTATTACCTGCATACACATCACTCAATAAAATCTATTTACATTGAAAGGAAAGGAATAGTATAGAATTGAGTTTGTGCTTCTTTTTTGTTAGTTATCATATTCTAGTGGAAGGTTTTTTCTCTTCTAGTGAAGCCTGTGGTCCAATGTTCATCCTTTGTGAGTTAGATATGAAGACCAGCAACATCAACATCTACCTGTGCATACTGCACAGCCACTTTCTGAATGCAAAGAAGTGGTTACTATAGCTGATGGCAGCTGTATTCTCACAGTATTGGGCATTTGTAGATCACATAACCACTTTGTGAATTACTAGAACAACTTCTTCTACAAGGAACATTAACAATCAGAGATCACACCCTTGCAAAACTGAAATGTGTATTTTCAGCCCAGCCACTTGCTGAAGGAAATAAAAATAAAATCAAGTTATTGGATGAAGGTAAATCTTAAAATAGCTTAGTGTTGTGGGTGTGGTGAGAAAATTCCCAGCCAAACCCTGTATACCTGGTAAATACTGAATAAACATATGAAAGGAATTTTCTATATAGTTGAAGGAATTCCATAGAAATTGCTTTTGCTACAGCATGGGAAGAAAACCTATTCAGAGGCAGGGGAGATGTATTATGTTCCATGTGTCCAAATCAACAAGACCTGAACACAAAAAGGAGCCAGGAAATGGCAATTATAGCAGCAGGACAAAAGAGTGTATTTAGCAGAATGGGCAACAAAGCTCACAAAAATTTCTGGGTTCTTGTTGCAGCCATAAGGAAATCTTCAACAGCCCAAGGCCAGGTCAGCAGTGCTCTTCAAGCCACAAAAGCAGTTAAGGACTAAAAGCAAGCTCTCTTTGCATTATGGCGCTTACTGCTGCTGCTGACCCTGGTCATGAACAAATTTCTTGGTTTCTCTACACATCAGGTTCCCTCACAGGTAAAATGTGAAGAAAAGCACTAGTTTTCTTTGTGTTGGGGGTTGCGTTTCTCTCTTACAGAATTTTCTCCCATACATTGCTCGGGAACTAATTACTCGGTACTTATAGGTACTCAGGAAAGACAAAGGAAGTGGCCAAAATGATGGGAGAGGGTGGCATCCCAGGACTTCACTTCTCTTTGGGAGAGCTGCTCTCTTGGAGGGAATAGTGAGGCCGTTGGTTTTTTTTTCACTGTGGGGAGATTTCACCGGCACCACCGGAGCCCAGCTCGGAGTGNTGCGCCAAAGGGGAAAGTGCCTGCTGTGAAAGACTCACCAGGCCCTGATTCTCTTTTGTTGTTAACACCATAGTTATTGTTGTTATTTTGTTTATCATGTTGTATGCAGTAGTAAAGAACTGTTATTCCTATTCCCCTTACATCTTTGCCTGAGAGCCCTTCAATTTCGGGATTGTAACAATTCAGAGGGGGGAGGTTTTACATTCTCCATTCCCAGAGGGGCTCCTACTTCCCCTGGCAGATACCTGTCTTCCAAACTAAGACAATTTGTCATAAATTTTTGGATTTACAAAGCACTTTACAATAATTCAAAATACCACGCAGTTCACTTTCAAGGACTTCAAAGATCGAACTGATCTTGGTGAGAGAAAATAACATCCTTATCATGTCTTGTTCCAAAAGCTTGTCATACACTGAGATAACAATTTCAATTGCAAGACTTCCAAAATGTATAATTTTGTCAGAAGTAATAAGAATGAAATGATGAATGAAAGTATCAAATATTGCAACTCAGGATGATCAGGACACATCATGGATGAAACCGAAGCTGAGATTTTTTTAACTGTGTTTGTTGTCGTTCTCAGGATTTCTTATATTAATATGGATCTATCTGGTAAGCAAACCAGTCAAATAAAATTTTTCAGTCATTGATTCTCTTCTAGTTTAGAAAATCAGGTATATTGAATACATTCATCCACACAGAATGAGCAGAATGTCTTAGCATTAGAAAATCTATGCTATTAGCTATTATAGTTGTCAGGCAGGCAGTTTTTGCAACTAAGCTTGCACATACATTATAGCTGACATCAGCACAATATAGAAGGGATTTTCTGTTAGCACTCCCAATCATTTATATAGATCACAGCACTAGGATTAGTCCTTAGTTTGATTTTTCAGGTTCAAATCCTTTTCTAAATCTTGTTGTTTCTGTAAGATAACATTTGTCCCTCAACTGATCTGACTTATAGCTCTACAAGTTAAATTGGTAGAATAAAGTAATGAGAATTATTTTCAAGAAACATTTTAAAAACTTGCTTCAACCCTCATAGCTACATCTCAATTACTGTTCATCTTCCTGAGAAAACATCCTGTAATAAATATGCTAACATTTCTCTCAGGCAAAAAAATGATGGATGTGTCTCTCCAGGATGAAATTTTCAGCAGGGATAGAACACATCCTTGGCCAGAGCAAGGAAAGCACGCAAAACTGAGCTGCTTCAACAGCTAATACTGTGACATAGTTCAACTCATGGTCACAAAATCTAAACTTCTTTTTCACCTGAGTAGGTCTGGAATTCTTAAATGGGAATAAACAGGGTAGAGAGCCATTGATGTCTAAGTAGAAGTATCACATAGATCACTGCAGCCTTAAGATGCCTGCCTCTTATTTAGGCTCCTAAATAACCATTGACTTCAACACACTGGTATTTCCTTGATTCATGCCCAAGAACTGCAAAATGCAGGCCAAAATTCCAGTCAATAACAACACATCTCTCTTATTCTGAGATAGTAAACAAATTTGAGAAAGCTGTAATCACATCTGATTTTTAACTTAAAAAGAAATTTACTGCATCAAAATACAGTGAACTTTATTGTGCACAGGCACATTAAAACAGTTCCTAAATCACTTCATTATCAAGGTTGTTAATGCTGTGGCTATTGGTGCAATGAAGATGTCGTGATAAAATATTAACTGTATACATGCACTAGTATTCTGGTTTAAAAACTGCCAGACATTTTTGTCTCAGGAGCCTTAAATTATGCATGGGAAAATGAGATTTTTTGTGTAACATTTGACATCAGTTTACTTTGCTGTCATAGCTGTCAATTTATAAAATGTTGCTGTCTCCTGCTTAAATGATATGTGATCTGGTAAAATATAACCTAGGCCATTTTGTGGTGAAGGCAGAGGAAGAGAAATGGAAGGGAAAATTTCTAGGATTGTGTCAAGCCTATACACTGACAAAAAAAATAGAAGAGTTTTCAAGGAAAGAAGAGATGACAGCAGTTTCAAGTGATTATGTTCTCTCTGCTCTCCACCTTCTTCCTCCATGGTGTAACTTGTCCAGCCTTTAGTCAAAAAAGAACTTTTTGCTATTTTTAACTCTTTAGTTTCTTTTTAACTCTTTTAGCGCAGTTCATAGTGCTTGTCTCTCTGTTCATAGTTCTGACTGTCCTCATGGCAGGCAACACAGGCTGTTTATATGAAGTATTCAAATTGAAACTCAGGTATTAATTTTTGAACCAGTCTCTGTCTCTTGATTCAATTGAAATATAAAAAAACTCCAAATGTTTTTCTCTCAGACTGATAGCTCTCTAATGCTGATGCTTACTGTTTGCAGTCACTGGTTTACCATTATGAGTATAGTAATAATAAACGAATAACAAACGAAAAATACAATCTTACCTCTATATACATATTTAAACAAAAAATCCTGATACATGTGTAAAAATAAAATAGAATTAACAAAACCTGCATGCTAATATGATATCTTTGATAATGATTTGTTGGCTGAAGGGGTATATAATGAAACAGAGTCATCTTCACCTCTGTGGAGGCTGCTTAAATACATTCTTTGCTAGGAACAAGCCAATCTCATTGAAAGCCATGAGACATGAACCAAATCTCAGACCATATAAAATGAGACCATGCCCAGTCAAACTGCCATCCACAAAGTGCTCCATGCTTCACCCCTCTCTGTCAGTGTTGGGAAGGCCAAGGATTATGAGATAGTGGGAGACGGCCAGACGCTTTTTTCAGATCACAACAGCGGTGTCCTGGCCAGCATGGAAAATGTTACAATACGTAGCACCCAATTGGTATGCATAAAATTAGCAACAGAGAACTCCAGTTCACAGTGTTTTCAATGTGTCACATAGGACACAGTCCCTAAGAGACAAAACAACACCCCGGATTTTAATGCCAACATTACTTGATGTCTTCTACTGGAAATTTTGATAGTCTGTGTTTTATCTAACGCTTTTGGCATCATAAAAAATGAAACCAGCTATTATGCTCTCTACAATAACATGCAGCAAGCAGATTACATAAGTAATTCCCACTAATTTTATGGAAAAAATACTTCATTACATTTACATAACAAAGCAACTGACACATGATGAGTGTAGCATAAATCTGCTGAGAATATACGCCCAACTTTGACAAAATCCACTGAACCCGTCAGCCCCAAAGCCAACACTTTGAGTTCCACATGGCCCCAAAGCCAACACGGAGTTCCAATGACATTTTCTGCTACAAACAGCAACACTGAGGCATGTTGGTAAACAGCACATTTCATTTTAGCATTAAAAACCTATGTATGTCTGTACAGAGAGGTCCTGGAACAGAACCTTCATTGTGGGTGGATTAGAGGATATTATTGCCCCCCAGACAGAAATTCCCTTCCAGACAGATATATCTTGTTAAGAATTATATTAGTTTTTGTTTCAAATAATTACATAAATATAATTTGGTACGTCATCTTAGTTTACCAGTTTGGAAATTGTGTTTTCTGAGCATCATGATTTTTCCCTCTCTCGGTTAGTTTACACACACATCCTACACGACTTTTTTTCTGTCTTTTCCCCTCTGACACATAAAATACATTAAATCCGTATATTTTTCCGCTACTGAAAATCTGTTGCCTTCTGCTGTGAGTAGAATTACAGAGAATTAAAACCAACGGAGGTCTTTTTCAGGTATTTTATCATATTTTTCTAGTTTCAGTGTAGCTAACTCATCCACCCAACATATTCAGTCATCTGTCTACTGTAAAATTTGTTATTTCAGTTGAAAATAATACTTAAGTACAGTAAACTGGCATTTTTCATATCTCTATTGTGAAGGAAAGGTGTTAAATTATGTTCTTGTCTGTGATTTCTAAAAGACTGGTGAGATTATTTCTAAAATTGGAGTTAAAAAATCCACATTCACTGGTGATTTAAAAGAATAAAAGAGGAAGAAACTAGTAAAGCTAGAAGAATGACCAAATAGCAAGCAGGTTTAGCTACATTTTTTCCTCCGACACAGCTATATCTACATTTTAAAATGTCTATCTTTGTTGTCCATTAAGAGTAAAATTAAGCATGAACACACTGCTCAGAGCCCTGCTGCTT
>WAAG01045268.1:689-13482 GCA_013390105.1 Tichodroma muraria
TGTGTTTTACACTATTTAAATGCCATAATAAAAGACTATAAAAAAAACCTGTGCTTCACAACATAGCACAGAATTCACCCTTTGCACAAGTATTTTTTAAAGAATACTCTTAGACAAACAGATTTCAATTAGGCAACCACATTAAATTAACCATTTACTAGTATATTTGCTTAATACAGATTTGCAGGAGTTTGACCCAATACCGTATCAAATCACCCTCTGAATGATTATTAACTTCTCAGCAAAAGGCATGTGTGAAATCCAAGTACAAAACTATACCTGCCATGGATCCAGCCATTAATCGATGCACATGCCCAGAAATCCCAAGCTGTTTCTTTATTACCTACACAACATGGAACGTTTACAGTAGTCAGATATCAGAAAAGACAACCAAACACATCACAAAGTTTATTAGCACATTAGTGCAAACTCTGCAGCAGTTTCCAAGAAATTTACAATGCTACAAATTCAATCCAGAACACTTAATTACTGTTAGAATTTTTTAACACTGCTGCTGTTTCAAATTTCTTATTAAAAATATGGAAGTACTAAAATTCTAACAAAGCAAAACAATGAGTTGAAAGTATTTCTACTGTTCTCTTCAGAAACTAGATTAATTGTTTATTTAGTTATCATTAATGTGTGTTAAACAAGGCAAACTCAGTATGTAGACAGCAAAGGACACCGAACAAAGTTGAAAAGTAAGAAGAGTCAATTTTTCTTACATGCACATCATCTGAAACACTCCCATAAAGATTTTAACTGGATTAAAAGAAACAAAAGAAAAAGAAAAGAAAAAAGTAGAAATAAAAAGAAAGAGAAAAAGGACAACATTTCAGAGCCAGAACTTGCTAAGGTAATTACGGCCTGGAAGGAAGTTAAAAATTAGTTTCCAGGCTTTTATCAAATAACTGAGACTTTCACTTTCTGCTATAAAAGGTATTTCGTATCTTCCTCCTTTAAGATTTTTTTTTTTCTTTTACAGATCCATGCAAAATATTGTGAAGGTTTCTGGTCAATTAAGGTAAAAGAAAGTTCTCTAATGCTAACTTGGGTTCTTGAAATTGCAGATTCATAAATCATTTCAGTTATAAAGCATGGCATGCAGTCTTTTGTTCCACATGACGTAAAACACGCACAGATCAACAGCGTTCATGATTACAGCACAAAAAAAGAACCTACATAAACCCATTACAGTAAGCTCTTTGTATCAGTCTCTCCTTAAATTTACTCTTAGGGAAGGGAATCACAATTTCAATCCCATTGTCCTCAGTGAATATTGCACCATTTTCTTAGCTGGGTACCAAATCTGACCTTTCAAACGTGAAGTTTTTCTTCACTAATAGCATAATGGTATTTTTTACCACAAACAGCAACATTTAAAACACATTCATGCTAACACTGACCTCCATGAGATGTTGCAAAGATTTATTATGAAAGGGTAAGTGCAGGAAAACAGAAAAGAAGCCACAAATCTTGCAGAACCCTGAAATGAGCATTTTTATCTTCAAGGTCATTTTTATCTACAGCCTGACATAAAAATTTGTCGGGTCAAATATAACAGTCATATCCTGACAGACTTTCAAGTTTAAGTAGTTTTATCCATGAAGTACTAAGAACCCCAACATAAATACAATAGAGTTGTTTAGTTCTACATTTTTTCCTACATTATTCACAAAGGGCTATATCACAGCAATACAAATAGTAGTAGACTTTAAACTACCTTTTGTTTTCATTAAAAGAAAGTATTATTCTCAACAATACAAGCATTTAGAAATCAGTGTGAATTTTTTTCCTTAAGCAACGTTGCAAAAGCTTCCCTGTTGCCCTGGCATTTTAAATGAGTAAATGCTGATAAAATAAAGCAGCCTTCAAAAAGACATGCAGCTAACTAATAAGACACAGAAGTTTCAGTGTTACGTTTCACTTACTCAACCAGTCTCTATTCATTGCAGGCAGAAAAAAAAAAAAATACAAGGAAAACAAATTCAGCTACCTTTTTATATTGGTCAAATGCCATAAACTGAATAGCGCCATACGGAAAGATTCTAATCATCATCGCCCCATTTCCTTTATACAGCCCAAGGTAACCTTCCTTTTTGGGGACAGCACACAGCGTAGAAAATACTCCTGCAGCAATACAAAAAAAAAGGTATTTAACACTGTGGGGAAGGAAAAAAAAATCAAGGAAATGCAACTGTAAAGAAAGCGAGCATATAAAGCTAAGGCTGCATCACGTTACTCGTGTAACTGTGGAAAATCCACTCTCACTGCCCAAACGCTGCCACAAGGGAGAGCAGCAAGGTTCAGTTTTATCAGTTTTCTCATCTCCCAGACTCAGAGAACCTCTGTACTCAGGCCCCAGGACTCGCCTGGACTGTGAGCAACTGCAGATGCCACTACCCACCCACAGCAGCCTAATGCCAGTAATACAAGGGAGGGAACTGGCTGACTTACATTCAGTCAATTCTAAATAAATAAATAAATAAAATTTCAAAATCTAAAACCATGGCAAAACAATCTGATACTGCTACATGCTGAATTACAGATTAAATGCCATCACTGAGGAAATCAAGTCGATATGTTGAAGTCTCTCATTACTTACAAGTTAAATATCTCACACTGTCTCAGAGTTGCTGCAACAAGAACCAATCCTACTTCCTTTTAATCAGTTGGAAATACTGCAAGACCACACAAAGTTTGGGCAAAACCTACAGTTTTACTATAAACATTAGCTATGTACAGTTGCTATCAAATTCACTTTTTAGTTTGATTCTATAAAAGAATTAACTGTGATAGTCAAACAGTTTTAATTCATATGCAACTACTAAATAAGAGCAGAAAATGAAAGATATCTTGCTTCCAGGCAGGAATAAAAGAGTGTCTGACAAACTTTCATTTGAAGTTTAAACAAAACAAGTATCTATTAGTTTCTGGGATTCTGAGAATATGAATAGATTAAGTGCACCCTGCTATCATATCATTGTATATGACTACATTACTACACATTTAATAGTAAATTTATTTTTAAGATGTCATGCTTATTCTATGCCTCTGCACTTACTTATGCCGAGACTAGAACTTTTTTCTAAGCTTCAATGATGAGTTACTGTTTCTATTTCCTAGAACACACACAGACATCCACATGGCACAAGCTCCACAGTGCAAGGGTATAAAAACACGTAGTGAGGACTTTGATGAACTGACCCATCGTGTCTCTGCACTTACAGGTACCTTATCCACATAATTCTCCTTTTTTTGCCTACATGTAACATGGACACACATTCAAGTCAGACACAGTTCAAATAATCAGCATCATATCTGACTCCCAAAATAGGGAAGAACATAAGACTTTACTTGTCAGCTATGGCACAATACAAAGCAAATTAAAAAAGAAGATTTAAAATCTCAGTCAAACTAACAATTTCACCCTTCAATTCTTAGACTTGAGTGTATACTTGCATCTGTGTTACTAAAACACATTGCTTGTGCTTCCCTTTTTGCCACAGTAAACATATATATCCACCAAACTTTATGATTGTGATTTATTTTTCCAACTTTTAAAAAACATTATCTTTAGTGTCTAAGTTAATAACAAGTTTAGTTACATGCAAAATTAGCCAACTCAAAATAATTTTTTTCCCCTGACAATTGCAACACTTAAATTTTGAGCAAAAGTTATGACATGTTTCAGTAACATCTGACATAAATGGCTCAAATACTCCGCACAAGAGGGCACTGCTACAGCCCGCAGAGAACAGTTGTGGACACGTGGGTTTGCTCTCTCACCATGATGCAACGCAGATGCCGAACACAGAGCACCTGCACCTTACACCAGGCTTACACAAACCCTCTGCTCTCTCCAGTTCCCACCAGCCGTGCCTCTGTCTGAAAAGCAGGGATCCCCACAGCCCCTGGGAACTGGCAACCTCCGCACTACAGTTTTCGCTGAAATGATCCAAGCTTTGAAGCTGTGATTAGCGATCTCCTGCTGGCTTCTATAAGCAGAAGATCAAACCTAGCCCTTACATGCCTTAATGAGGATCATTCTGACATCTCAAACACATCGATTGACATCACAACTTACACAGGGCTTTGTTTTTCTTCTCAAACAGTAACATGGCATGGCACACAGCCTGACCAGACAGACACAACCTTCTGTCTAATGAACACCTTTTTTATCAGCCTCATCATCGAGCAAATCAATGTACACAAACCACACACACTGCGTTTAAAACCAAAAATCAGACACATCGCAGCCATCTTACCTAGATGTTTGTAATGGTGGTTATGAGCTTGCAGCAAAATCTTTACTCGATCCAGTGGTGCAGTAGTTGTTTTGGCACAACATCCTGCAACACCTTTCCGAGAGAGAAACAGAAAAGTGACAGGATGAAAAAAGCTCTTTAGGGCAGTAAATAAGGGATTTTTCTAACGTAGTTAACTCAGGAACCGGAAAACGTCCCCATGATAAGTAAACAGCTTTTATTAGATCTTACAAAGCCCTCAAAGCCTTAGCGAAACATTTAAGCTGCTCTTCCTGTTTACAGAAACCCAGGCCACTGTCTGTCTCAGCTGCTAAGGTCACTTTAGAAGGAACTCTCCTGAAAGTTACTCAAGAGTTTTCCATCCTGTTTCCTCCTTCGCTTTTGCGGGAAACAGCCCTTGCTGATCTTCCCAAGGAGGTGGGCTACGCGTCTGCCGTGTACCCTTTGCTACTTCAGAGAGTGAGGCACGATGTAAAAACTTTAAATAAAAAAACCTTCTCCAACACCCAGCAAATCAGACAGCTGAAAAAACACCTTACGGGAAGAATAAACAGACTTTTCCTCTAAGAGGTTACTAATGTGGCGTTGCGTTTGCCAGGCTGTCTCGCCCCTCCACACCACCTTCATCTTCTCAACAGCAGCCTCAGCAATCCGAGGACAGGGATAACCCGCCCTCCCCGAGTACCCTAACAAGGGTTTGGGATCTGGGAACATCTCATCGGCGGCTGACCGGGGCTCCTCGCCGGTTCTGACACACGTGCGAGTCACCGGCGTGCAGCCGCGTTAGTCATCGGGAGAAAAGGAACAGCGAGCTCCCCGCTCCCCCAGGTGACGACACCGGGCGGCGGTTTCACCAGGGACAGCGCCACGAAAGGCCGCCGGCCGCCGCCCCCCGCCCGGGCCACCCACCTCCGGCGATGAAGGAGCGCAGCCAGTAGAAGTCTCGGCGCGCCGCGGCCTGCGGCAGCGCGGCTCCNAACCCCGCCGCAGCGGCCGCCTCTCCCCCGCTGCCTGCTGCGGCGCGAAGCGCGTTTGTTCGTGCCCCCGGGGATCGCTGGCTGCTCCTTAAAAATAGTCATCCGCGCACTTCGCCAACAAATCCCTGTTTAGACCTATGGGCGCACATAACAAAAACCTAAAGAGCTCTAATGAGACTGTACTGTAAAATACATCGGTTTCTTTTTAGCCATTTAAATAGCTGCTTTAACTTCGTGCTAGAACATCGATATTTCTTTTGTCTACAATTACGGTTTCAGGCCCAGAAAAAATATTCAGTATGATTATTTATATGCAAGTTTCAGAATGCATCAGAAAGGAAAACATCGAAAAAAAAAAAAAAGAAAAACCAGCAGTTTCAGAATCAGAAAGGTCAAACACAGTATCATTCTGCAGCTGTCAACATTTCTAACAGTTTTTTATATTTTCTGTAATGTCTCTGTTGAATAAAGTGTATAAAAGGCTTTCCAGGAGGCATTTGACCTGTCTTTTTCAGCTCTTGAAGAAAAAAAACCCACAAGTGCACCCTCTGAATGCCAGTGCATGGAGCAAGGAGAGAGCACACACCTGATGCCTGCTGACAGCTGGTGAGAAAGCTCATGCTGTCAGCTTTTCTATCATTTTTCTGCAGTTACTCACCTATTCCTTATATACTTTTTACCCCATACATCTTGACCTGGTTTTCAAGTATTTCACTCACCCATACACCTTTTAAAAAGTTAGTCTTCTAACACAAAGAAAACAGTCAAACAGATCTCAATGCTTGCACAAGTAAAAGGAATCACTTTCCAAAAAAATTGCCAAATATTTTTGCTTCCTGTTTGTGTCAGATTACCTTCAAGACAAATTACCCATTTTTCCCTTTAATAGATTATATACCTTAAAATTAAGCATGTGTCAGAATCAGGAAAACTTCATTTGGCTCTGTTTGATTATTGCATCATTTATATATTTGAGAAATAGCTGTTACAATATTCATTCTTTCCAATATTTTTTAAAAAATTATATTTCTTCTACAAAACATGAAATAAATCCTTTATAGCAGAAAATTCTCAAGCCTTTTTACCTTTTGTAATATACCTGCAAAATTAATATTTTTTTTGTTGAAGTCACTCTTTGTAAGTCTCTAATGGAAAAGCAACTGTTCTGTGAGTTATTGAAGCAGTTTTTTAAGTCACTGTTGATGCCATTTTCTCCACACAATTTATATTCTTTTGGGTTTCTGCTCAGGAAAAGCCTCCTCCCACCACAGTAACCATACTGTGTTAACAGCTCCAGCTGCAGGAACCTAAATTACTGATTTCACACAGAAAAGCATTGCAACTGCACTAACAGCTGAAAGTCATCAAGTTTCTAGAGTTTCACCACAGACTAGAAAAATCAATAATCACACAGATAAGCTATTACTTCTCTTAGCTACAGGCAGGATATTTCAAGAAGATGCTTTGTCAACCTTCATAATTTAGGGAAGGGTGCCTCATGCATGCATACTGTTTAGGAAAGTAAACTTGCATTGCAAAACTAAACATCTTGCACAGATATACTAACATACAGAGGAATTCAACAATGAGCTCTACGTGCCTAGCTTTATTGGGTTTTATAAATACTTATATAAAGTACTCTCAAGGTCTGCTTTCCTCATTAGCCCCTCTAGTAGTTCATTTGCACCTTTAAATCTTAACATTCTCCCAGTTGTCACGTCATCTTTTTACCTTTTACACAATTTCTCTGGAGACATCTCTTTTATGACCAGTTCTTAAAAATCATCAGCAATTTTAATGTCATTCAGATTACACTCATCTGTGACATTATAGCATCCTGTCCCAGTAAATCAACAATCAGCAGGGGAGGACATTAAAATTACAACACTCAGGAGGAGAGCTGCAAATTTGGAGAAAAAATCAAAGCAGGTAAGTAGTTTTATCAATTGTAATTTGTTCCTAAGTTTTTTGATGTTAAAAATGCTTGGTTTTTCTAAACACATTTTAAAAACATAACAATTAAAATAGACTAGCAAGGTTCTAGTTAGGTAAGCTCTCCTCATAGTAGTGGTTGCTGAAAAGATTATTTTCAGTACTCTTAAAATGCCGGTGTACACCAAGGCCTATTTTGGGATAGCTTTACAAATTACTATCAGGTGTCATACCTCTGGGCTGTAAGCTTTTTAAGTCTTTAAACTTGCTTCTGATCTTTACTAATTAGTGGACTAACATAATATCTATCTTGTTCATTTACCCCAAACCACGTTTACAGACATCAGAAGTACGTAACTTTCCCCACATGAGAATCATTCTTCTTCTGCCACAGGAATCACAGCTTGCAGATCACAGTTCCTCCACCAAGCCTCAGTTCCTTGGCACTCTGCTGTCTTGAGCCCTCTTTACCTCTGTCAGCAGGTAGACAGAAGTGCTGCTTCCTGAGGCTGGGTGAGCAAGGAGCCAGTACAACCACAGCACAGGAAGTGCCTTCACTGCCAGGACGCAGTCCTGCAGCAGGACAGGCAGAGCTGGCTGCTGGAAACAGGCTCCAGCCTCAGTCACACGGAGGGCACAAAGCAGCTCCAGGGTGCATCCAGAGAGGCAAGGAAGGAACAGAAGACAAGGCCCCAAACAAAGCTAGAGACAAGTCTGAGGCTCACCTAGAAACCAAGTCCAGACGACAAACAAGACCAGACCCAGAACAAACACACCTACACCAGAACTTAGACAGGGAGCAATTACCTGGCCAGGCCTGAGCTTAAAAGGAGTTCCTGGGCCCACGAATCAGGTGGGTGGGTGGAGGCCCCAGATGAGGCTGGTCAGGGCCATTAAGCCTTGTTGACACGTTCAGGACCCTGACAGGCTCTGTCAGTGAGGTCTAATAAACAGAAATATTTGACTGATCAGAGTTATTGAGTCTGCAAATGCAGTGGGTTCCAAATTTCTCTGGCTAAGCAAGTCCCTTCCTTTGTTTCAGGTGCCATGAAGAGGTGTGCCCTTTGTGATCCCTGTACACAGCTTGCTGCAAGAGTGCAGGAGACTTGGAGCATCCAAAACTCTTGGGTCTGTACATACTCAATTAACCATATCTCACCAGATGTAGTGTTTACCAGCAAGCCACTACACAATCATTCTGCTGCCATGCTTTTTATTGCTCGTGCACAATCATGCAGTGAAGTAAGGGCCAAGATTTCCAATGAAAATAGAAACTGGCAGCAAACTGCTGTCCACTGCAGGTCAGGAACATCTATCAGGAAATATTTAGAATAAATGCAATGGGCCTGTACAATGGGTATCAGAAGACAAAATCACAGTCGCTTCTGGCCTTATTTCACATAAAATAGTGTTTATGCTTAAAGTATCTGTGTTCAGTGTGCCTACAAATGTTAACCTGTTTTCAGTGCCAGTCAGGCAGGTAGATACTATCTACAGAACCAGGGCCAAGAAAGACTAAATGAGGAAGTGATTGTCAAAACCACAATTAGAATTCAAGAGTTTCTGCATTAAACTCGGGTTGTTCAAGACTTTACTCTTTCAGATAGTGCCAACTAACAATGCTGTGGGTGCTTTATCTGATCATCCGTATTACAAATCCAAAGGCATTAACAGTGTTCAGCTGGATTCACAGGCACAGCACCACACACCAGTGTGGCACACAGGTCTCCAGGTCACATGAGGGCTGTGAGCAGGCTGGTTACTTTGTCATGCTGGAGTCTGAGCTAATAAATATGAGGCAGACCATGATAGAAAGTGGAAGCTGTAATCTGTGTTTTGTAATCACACAAGCAAACAGCCCTAAGGTTTCAGTATCATCTTTCCACTACAAGGGAAGCAGGGCTAGCTAAGATAGGCCTGGTTAGATCAAATCTGTCCCTTACAAAGCATCTTAGGTGTCTTTGCAGTGTAATTCACAGAGCTTTTGGTTTGTGAAGGGCTAAAGTTCAGCATCGATCTAAACTTTCTTAGCTTGGACTCATGCTGCCTGTTGCAGAGGTCTGATCCAGATGACTCTGCAGGACTAATTTAGGAAAAGCATATCTGAATAGTTCTGTTTCCAGGGTCAAGGCCCTGAGGGCACTGATAGGTCTTAATGGACCTGACCAGCTGCATCTGGAGTTTCTACCCACATCCTTTGCCCGTGGGCCAAGGAGCTCTATTTAAGCTCAACCCTGGCTAAGAATCAGGCCTTATTTATTCAGGGCCTTAGTTTGAGCTTGGCCTTTTTAAGTCTGTATGGACTCTGTTCAGTATTCACTTAGATTGTATGTATTTTTCCTTACTCTGCATCTCCAGACCTGCTTATGACCTTCAGTTTGAATTCCTAGTTGAACTTCAGACCTACCTCATCTTCTGGAGCCTGTTTTATTAAGTGGCCTTGTGCCTGAATGCAGATGGTGCCCCTGGGCCTGTTCTGTTTACCCTATGTGTGTACAGTGGGGCTGGATGCTGGCTGGTGAGGTCCTTGTCCTGCTGGCTGTTGCATGGGGCTCCCTGTCTCTCAGGGAGCAGCTGCCCCTCACAGGTCCCTCATATTTACCACAGACTCAAATTTTGCCAGAGCTGCCTGCAATGCAGAGCTACTTACAGGTTTGTGCGCTTTATTGCTTCATACAATGTAATTTGGTTTTATTCATTGTGTATGTGGGTGTTAACTTGCATTTTATTCTGGAGAATAGCATAGGAATAGGAGCACTGTGTCAGACCAAAGGTCCACTAGCTTAAAACCATACCCAGAAAAACAGCCAGTAGCATATACACAGGGAAGGAGGCTTGGGTAGCCTACAAGGCCCTCGTTGTACTCCTTCACTTTCAAGTAATGCATAGCTAAAATAGTACTTCTGTGTTTGATATGGTATGGTTTTGGTCAAACTGTCTTCCATTCTTTTTACTCTAAAACAACTCCCTAAAATTTTTTGCCTCTCCAGTTGGAGTAATGAGTTCTGTGGTTTGAAAATGTTGTGTGAAGTTCCTGTCTATGTTCTGATTACATGTTTGATATATCGCCTTTTGATACCTTCTACTTTAGAGAAAGGGTTGTTGTTTCTTTAAAAACACATTGAATAAATGAGTATCTCTCTCTAATATTCCTTTCTATGTTTTTTTTTTTTGGTTTTTAGTATATTGGTTGGGATTTCATCCAGATTGCTGCCTTTCTAGGGTAGAAATATCAGTGCATTTAGGTGCTCTATTTGCTTTTAGGCATGCTCACTATGTTCTTATGTATCTTTTGAGTTTCCCTTTGCACCTTTTAAACAAACCAGACCTGCATGTTATATTTGAGATATAAGTGGACAAGAGATCTGGGTTAAATGTTGGTGTAGGGGTGATTCCTGTTCATTTCTCCCCTTCTTTTGTAATGATCCCGGACACTCCATTTGAGCACACAGAACAGCTTTACTGCAGCACCTCTCACAGTACCAGGATCTCAATTTTGAACGGTAGGAGTTAAGTCAGAGGCTGTGATTTCCATGTTTTACTCCATGTGCCTCAATTTGCATTTTAGTGAAAGGATTTCATCTACCATTTTATGGCCCAGATGGTCATTACTGTGAAATCTTTTTCCAAACATTTATACTCAGCTTGTCTTGGTAGACTGAGTATCTCACTGTTGCCAGAAAAGATTGGGATCTGGTGCTACTTGCTTCCCAGGATGGAAGACCTCAGACCATGAGCACATAAGTCTGTAGATGTGAAAATGAACAATTGTTAGTTCTTGTTTGTTTCCTAGCCTTTAGCATGTTTTTAATGGAGCTGTGATTGCGCATGTTGATGCTTGGGTGTTCCTGTTAACCTGCTTATTCTAAATAAACATTAGTCCTCATTGTTTGTTGCTTTCCTCCAAGTTACTAATTTTTGCTCTGCATTTTATTCAAGCCCACAACCTCTAACTTATTGCCATCTCCCCAAGGAACATATTCTGATTATGTGTGGGTTTATCATCAAATTCCAGTTCCTTCAACTTCTGCTGTGTGCAGCAGTTTGAGAGTAACAGTTCTTTTACCTCTCTAATCACCTGTTATTTTATCTTACAAAAATAGCTTGTGCTACCTTATGTTTTAGCCTTTATATAGACTATAAGTCTTTGGAATGATATAAGTCGTGATATCCAGCCCTGAGGAGGAGATAGAATGGTTACACCCAGCGAAGAGAACTTGTGCATTGCTAAAATTCCCTGCCACTGAGGGCAACTGTCCAAAATCCAGATGTCTGTGGTGTAGACCTTGTTTCAACTGAAGTGTCTGTGAGCTTGGCTAAGATTCCCAGACTGTTTTCCCCTTTCACTGCAAGGATATGTAGTGCAGGTGGGAAGAGGATGGAGGTGCAAATTGGTTATAGGCTACCTACTCAGTACCCCTGAAGAGCAGCAGCAGCGACAAGGAGTTGTGCAGATCTGTGCCACTGCTTCTCCTTTATCACGTGCCACTTAAACCAGCCAAACATTGGTATTTGAAGCATCTCTAGGAATGGATGGATGTGGACAGTACTGCTCACTTGTGTGCAGCAGAAAAGCCTCTCTGCAAGCTCACATTTGACTGGGCTGGTTCATACTTGAAGTGCTTTATATTGCAACAGCTACTGACTTAATAATAATGAAGCCTTTCTAAAAAAAGTACTGCTTGGGTATATTGCTTCACACATCTCATTTCCAACATCTGTTTTTCAGTCTGAAGAGATGTTAGATTTGGTGAGCTGCTTTTCACAAAAGGCTGTGGTGATAATGAGGGGTGGAAGAAGTCAGTCAGTGGACTGACTCTTCCTCTTTACCATAAGATTTTACTTACCCGTTTCCCTCTGGGAAGGAGGAGCAAATAGCATTCATTAGTGGCTCTTAATGAATGAGGTGGGGGATGGAGAAAGAACAAACCTCATTATATTTTACCTCCTTGCAGTAGGGAGAGGGTGATCTTCCTTCTTAGCCAGCACCTTCCCCATGCTTCTGGGAGTGTTTCCTCCTCGCGTGGGATGGCTGGGCCCTGCTGGACGCTGGTGTTCGAGGGTCCTCCCGAATGGGGAAGGGAATGTAAGGGGAATGGGGGATTGTCTCCTGGTGAGCCCCTCGCCTGTCACGGCTGACCAGGCTTTCCCTCTTTCAGGCTAAAAAGAAAAGGAATGATTTTATAGAGTGCTACTACCGTGGCTGACCGAGGGGTATGCGGCGTCAAACCACAGCCTCCGCATGTAGCGGGATAATTTGCCTTTTCTCTTACTATCGGCATTTAATTTTGTTGTTGTTGTTAAATAACCCCCGGCGTTACCGGCCTGGCACGCCGACGGCGGCTCCTGTGGGCAGCCCTGGGGGCACCGCTGCCACTCTCCCTGTCCCCGGGGCCGTGCCGGGTCACCGCGGGGCGCGGGGGCGTGGGGGGCGGCGAATCCCGCTCCGGCCGCGGGGATCCAGGGCGCGTTTTGCCGCCTGCCGGGAGGGCTCGGTGCGGCGAGCTCCCCGCTGGGCCGCCCCCTCCCCGCTCCCTCCCGCAGGGTCCGGCCAGGGGCGGCGACGCCGCCGGAGCTCGGAGCACGTTTCGTGGCCCGGGGCTCCTCTCCGCGCCT
>WAAG01045268.1:13807-29883 GCA_013390105.1 Tichodroma muraria
AAGAGAAGCTGTCTGCAGCCTGCGTGGCGGACAGGGAACAATCAAAAGGGACCCTGCCCGGCCGTAGGGGCCCCCGGCCAGCCGGAAAAACCCCGCAGCCTACTCCCGCCGCCCCACAAAACCGGCGAGCGAGGGCTGTGCAGCATCACCCTGAGGAGGTGCCGCTGGCGTGCGGGGCTGGGGGGAGCGTCCCCGCGGGTGGCTCCCCGCCTTTGCTGCGGGAGAAGCCGGGCGCGTCCGGACGGGCGCTGCGGGTCCCTAGCGCCGCCGCTGGGGTCGGCCCCATTGTCTGCAGCCCCGGGGAGGGCTCCCGGGGTTGGGGGGGGCACGGCCAGCGGCGGGGCCGGGCCACGAGGAGCCGCTGCCTCCCCCCAGGAGGGCCCTGCCTGCCCCTTCCTCCCTTGGGGTCCGCCTGCCTGCACTAAAGGAACCAGAGCCCTGCAGGGCTGTAGCCCCCGGGGCGCTCCTGGGCGCTGAGTGCTGGTCCGGCTGCTCTTGATGCTGGGGGAGAAGAGGTCGTATGGCAGCTGGAGGCTTGGTGCTGGTGGGAATGCTCCCTGCCGTGCTCGTGAAAGAACCAGGGGAGAAGGATGTGGTTCGCCGAATGGGTGAGGAGAAGGGGCGAGGCGGCCTGCTGGGAGGCAGGAGCAGCTAACCTTACAAAGGTTTGGCTGCTGGCGCCTGAGGAGCGAGCAGGGGACCGGGCTGGGTTTGCGAAGGGACCTGGCGCAGCAGTAGTCAAAGGAGACGCGCCAGTCGTGTGCCCAGCCTGTCCTACGCTCAGCCAGCCTATCCTGCTGCACCCCAAAGATATTTAAAGGGCAACGTAGTCCGCATCACTTGTATCTCGGCCTACGTAGCAGTTACCCAGCGTGGTGAGATTGCTACTCCTTTAAGGAGGAGAGGGGAATGTGGAGCAGGGCGTGAGCGCTCCAATGTCAGTGGAGTGAGGCGGTGGGAGTCGATTCTTGTAAACAAGCTGGACAGGGTGGCTGCAGCAGCGTGCATCTGGCTAAAGAGCGTTTACTCTAGAAATTATAGTGCAATAATGGCAAAATGGGCAAAGATGGCAGCTTTAGGAATTTAAACATGGCTGAGTGGATTTCTAAGGCAGAGGTGTCTCTTTAAATTTTCAAGACAATGGAAAAAACCTGTGGAAGCAATAATAATAATAGTAATCTTCCGAATAATAATAATTCTCCCCAGCTGTGCTCAGTGATTTTTGAGCTCCTCTTGTGGAAAGGCAGAAAGCTATTCTATGGTGCAATTACCCTGGTTTTATTATGTCAGTCAACACGAATTAGGAAAACAGATTGAATTGGGAAAATTCAGCATTTAGTCTTGGTCCGGGCAGGTAGCCTGGTCGACCCCAGTTGTAAAGGAGGAGAAGGCTGGGTTATGCATTTCTGAGGTAGTTGCTCCGCCAGCACAAGGGGTGGTGGTGCTTGCTCTTGGGATGAGGGTCAGTCCCTCCAGATAAGTGGATTTGTTGTGCTTGGAAGAGACAAGGGCAGATTGGGTTGTGCGAACCAGGTCACTGGGGAAGAGCTCAAGGTGAGATGTACCAAGGAGCTTTGATATTCATAGTTTCTGTAAGACCTAACTCTTCACTGTGTAGTAATTAAAAATCTTCACTAATAGTGTTTTATTATGACTGGCATGGTACCCTCATTGTTGAAGCTCGTCTAAGCACTTCCATCCTGCTTTCTGTTTTCAGATACTTAAAATTTCAAAACACCTTTCAGACTGAAATTTTCCAGGCTTAATCTTTGCCTGAAGGTTCTTCCCTCCACCTCCCCCTTCTTTTAGCTGAGTTTGAGATAAGGTGATTCAGTTAATGGTGGTGGGGATTTTTTGTGTTGTTTTTAAGAAAAGGCAACCCCCCCCGAAGAATGGAGTCATATTATCAAAAAGAAATGCAGTGCTTTAAACAGCGTAAATGCAGAATTAGAGAGGCATATGACAAGCTAGGGTGTTCTGTTTGGTTTGCTTGCTTTTTTTTGTATTCAGATGTATCTGGAGTGTTCTAGTGGATGGGGTTTTTCTTAGATGAGCCTTTAGAAATTACTTGGTGTACTTTTACTTTTTAGCTTGGCTGCACTGCACATAGGTTAAAGTAAGTCCGTGCTCCTGCCTTGTTGAAGGGAGGATATTTGCACATGTGGTGTGAGTCTTCACAATGGATTTTTGGTTCAAGTTACTTGTCTGAGGCTTAATCTGGTTTGTGGTTTAGGCACGTGTGGTTCCTTGCCACAGTTCCATTTTTTTTTTGTAATTTTTTTTTTCCCCCTAATCATTCTAATAGAGCTTTCTCTAAACTGGGAGGAGGTTTTTTTGTGGTATCTTTTTATCTGTGTGACTCACTGTGTAGGCTCCAAGGTGCATGAATTCCTGGAACGTGCCTACTTCACAGCAGCCTCCAGCTCCTTATACAGCAGGGTGGCAGCCCTGCCTTATCCTCCAAACACAGAGCTGGCCTTCCAGGCCAGCAAGGACAGAAATTTAGGATGAAGGCCTTGGTGCTTGGTCTGCTCAGCATCATCCTTTGTTGGTGATAAATGAGTAAAGGATTGTGCTTTATCTGCCTTTGTCTGGGAGAAACAGTGCCTGTCCCACATTCGTACACTGCTGAGAAGTGTTGCCTTAAGCCAAAGTTTAATATATGTGGATGAAATATATCTGGTTGCTTAAGAGTGGTGTAGTCCTGTAACGTAAAGCAGAAAACCTCTATGGAGGAAAATGGAGTGGGGAGGCCTCTGTGTATGAAATAACTCATGGTACTGAGATGGCAGATGAGAGGTTTCATTTTTATTTCTTAGCCAAAGCCAAATGTGTATTTAAGGATTAAAGAAGGGGGAAAGGGAAAATTAAAGCTGATTCTCCCCCCTCCCAACCCATTTCCCTTCTTTTCATATACAAAATATTCTACAGAGCAATAAGTAGATGCAGGGAACTAGGCCGAATTGGAAAGCAGGTTGGCTTTGGTGCAGCTTGGAAGAATATGCAGATTATATGAAGTGCTTCTGCACCTGAGGGTCAGATTTTTTTTAATGTCTGTCTTCTCTGGTGTCTCTTGCATCTTTTTTCAATTCGATATTGTGCATCTGAGCTTGTGTGACACCTTGGTCAGATCATGGCCCTTGTTGCTTGGGACCTGCTTATTATTGAGTGGCTTTTATGAAAGCTTTCAGATCTGTTTCTCCTAAGGTCAAATCTCAAGGGACTTCTTAAAAGATACCTAAACACTGAAACAAAATGTATTTAAGTACATCTGACTGTAGTGAGACCAGGTGACTAGTGAAACTAGCAATGGCTAGCTGAGTCATATTTTTTTCCCTGTAGCGCTCTGTTTGTTCAGGGGTCACTTGCCATTTTTCACAACACCATAAAAAAACTGCCACCATTTTTTATGAGGACACTCATAAAAATCTCACTCATATCTTCTACTGTCTTTCTTCTTCTCCTGCCATCTAAGAAGAATCAAATTATATAACAGAATCTTGATTGACACTGTCTCTAGAATGAAAATTTGCTTTATTTTTCTTCTACCCATTTGTGTAAAGTGAAACGTTATGGGTGGGCTTGGGGTTTTTTGGTTGGTTGGAGGGTTTGTTGGTTTTGTTTTTTTCTGGAGGCATTCTGACAGTATGGGGTTAAATTTCTTAATTACTTTGTAGATAGAATTCTCATTATAACTGTTTGGAATTTTGACCAAGACAGGACTAAAAGATTTAGCCTTTGATTAACTTTTTTAGCAGTATTTGTTGAGGATTATAGCAGTCAGTGGAATTGTTCCAGATTTATTACCATGAATGAGCAAAACTTAAGCAACTGGCCTTAAAATCAGCTTTCAGCTTTGCACATGGATTAGGAGAGATGATAAGTTGGCTCAGGTAACAGACAGTTTCAGGATGCACTGATATTATCTAGGGCAGTTCCCCGAAAAACCTCCTGTCATCTATTGCCTCTTTTGCATCCTGGAGATTCCCTGTGAGGGAAGGCATGGCACATCTCACCTGGTTTGGCTTTCTGAAGAAAGCGTTGAAGTAAGCTTGTTTCTCTTCAGGATGATAGAAAAGTGACAAGTTATTATATTGCCCCATGAGGTTTATGTTTTATAATCCTGTTGAGTCCACATGGATGTTTTGGAACTTAATTAATTAATTGCTTGTTGTGAAATATGACCAATGTGATAAAGCCATTTGCTGTCCTTAAGAAGTGGCATGAGATGATTCACAACTGCTGTGGGTATCAACAGTCCTTGCCAGTGCTTTCAATGGAAAAGGGAAGGTAAAATACTTCGTATTTCCTAGTGTTACAGGAAACAAAACTTGAATACCAACCTTGCAGCTACCTAATATTCTGGTGCCAGCTGTGAAGAGGAAACAAAGAAATAGTTATTTAAAATGTCAGACAGTTTTTAGCTAGCAGTTAAGGTGATTGTGGCAGACTAGTATTCAAGACTAGGTTTTTTTTAAGGGAAGCAGAGATCTCTTGCTGACAACCATTTTGCCTGAGAGTGTAAGATCACCTTTCAGGTCAGGTACTCAAAGTCCCAGACAAATATAATTGAAGTGAAGCATTAACCCCCTACCCCCATGAAATTTTCCTTTGGGGGTCTATTTAGATCTCTTCTGAAAAACCTAAAGTCACTCCAGTGACAAAATTGAAACAAAATGGATTTGTTTCAAACACAAAAAGCGTTGCTCTTCTTGTGACCCTGTATTGTCATCTCTGAGTCAGAAAAAGCCTTTGCCATCTTTAATAATGCAGTATTTAAAGCTGGGCAATTTCCTATGAATATCAGCATTCTTTTTTTAGCAAGAAAAAGAGAAGTCTTGAACCACTCTGTTCATAGCCTCTCTAATTTTGGCCCTGAAGAGCAGCAATGTTTTGGCATTGATAGTTTTGTACGTTCTTATCAGATGGGTGTGTTTCTTTTTATTAAAAGATAAAAAAAAAAAGGACAGAACCAAGCAACTGAAGAGCCCCAGGATGATCTTACCTCTTCAGTCCTTAAGCAACTATTTTGCAGTTTTCAAATCGTGCAGTCACAAGAGTGGTTTGAGTGGGAAGGGACCTTAAAGATCGATTCATTCCAATCCCCTGCCATGGGCAGGGACACCTTGCACTAGACCCATTCAGCCTGGGCTTGGACACTTCCAGGGATCCAGGGGCAGCCACAGCTGCTCTGAGCAACCTTTGCCAGGGCCTCCCCACCCTTACAGGGAGCCCTTTCTTCCTCCTATGTGATGTGAACTTGCCTGCCTTCATCTTGGAGCTATCCACCTATGTCCTATTACTGTCCAAATGCAAGTAAAGACATATTATCATGGAATTGTGGTAATTATTAAAAAAGTTACCAAATTGTTATAAATTAAGCTTCTGATTGATAATTTTGATGGTCGTGCTTCATGAACTTCCACAGAAACAGTAACAACTACTTGTGTAGGCAAACAGTATGAGCAAAGCATCCTTCACATTCAGTATTCTCAAAAATCCAGTCACTGTTTCCACTGCAGGCCTCCTGTAGTCTCTGGTCATTCTGCTTCTGTTTTAAGGCTGAAAAAGAGAAAAGACTTTATCACTTCAGTCCCCCTCCTGATTCACACATTGCCACATTGCCTGGCCTTTGTTGATGGCTTGCTTTCTTCCTTGCTCTCCTGGCTATAGGCTCTGAAAGTAGCTCGCATTTCTTCTCCTGCCACTGTTAAGTAGCTCCTCTGCTAATGGCTGCAGATGTCCCTGCTGCTTGCTTCCAGCTGGTTTTGCAGCCCTTCAGGCCGTCCTTTGGAATGAGGATCCCAGTCTCTGTCACAGCCCCAAGGAACTGGGGAGGCTTTTTGCAGGCTGCCAACAACTATTTCATGGACCTGCTGATGTGATGCCCTCTTTGATTCATGGAGTAACTCCTAATGGCCATGTCCCCCTTCCCCCATGTGCCTCCAGAGAGGGGTAGGGGGAGGAGAGTACTCAGATTACCTTCGTTTCAGTGTTGTATTTGTTTTACTATTTCGCTCTCTGACCCAGCCTTTATAGAGAGCTTCTGTGGGAGCTGTTCAGGTTCTTCTGTGACCTTTAAAGCTTCACCCACAACTGTGTGCAGCTGCATGTGTCTGTTTAGTCTCTGCAGGTTGGATGTGTTGCTGTGGAGAAGGGATGCTATTTATTCAGCTTGTTTTTTGTGTGTTTGGTGGGCACTATTTTCTGAGCTGACCCGAGAAGTGTGTTTAGCCTTGTCTTGTGCAGCGCTGCTGGCTCTAAATGGTGTTTCTGTGTGTGAAAAAATCTGCAGTCTCAGTAATCACGTTCATCTGATATGCAGTATGAAGATGTGATACAAGCTAATCACAGCATATTTAGGTAAGATGGTTTGTTGTAGTACAGAGGATCAGTTGCCTTGCTACAGCTGAATAACTAAGAGCCAGGCTTCAAAATGCTTTAAATAAGCTACTCAGAAAGAGTTTGGGGAGGAACTGTTAGCCTTGGTGGATGCTGTGGCCACTGGGCAGCCTGCCCAGGGCTGTGACAAAACAGCTGGCCAGGAACAGGCTGGCTGCCCGTGTGCTGCTGTGGGGAGCTGCAGGCTGGTGGCCCCACACGGAGGCCGTGTGAGTTGGCTGTGCCAGCCCATCCTCTCGGCAGGATAATGAGCCTCTGGGGGCAGTGCTGTTTGGGCTGCATTACCAAAACTCTCCCCACCCGGCCGTGAGATCACCCTGCTGGCTTCAAGGTGGGGGTTGAGGTCATAGGATGGAGTGGTGGTGTCAGGAACCTGGTAATACTCTTCTTTCTTTTCTGTTTCCTTTAGAAGCCAAGATTCCCTTTCTTTTACTTCCATTTGAGGTCCAGATTTTAGACATCATCCCCATGCTTCTTGTTCTTCCTTTTCTTGGCCTCTTCTCATTAATGAGAGGTGCAGAAGACTTGAATTCAAGTCACTTCCAGTGGCTTAAGGAATTCAAAGGAATGATGGTGAAGGGAAGGTACCTTCCTGCTGGAGGCTATAGAGCCTTTGGCTCTGCCTGTTCCTATTTTAAGGCTGCCCATGTCTACCTGTGTGGTCTATTCAAACAGCTAAATAAAGCTTTAAAAGCTTTCTGCAGGTACTTAAAATGCACTACGTGCTTAAAAATACATGTACTTGTGAGAATTGCTTTACTTTAAAAAAAAACACCTAACCCACCTTGAAGGAAATCGGTTTGGAGCATGAGAAATTTATTGTATCTTTTGAGATGATTCAGTTTTGTTTGGGGAGTTGGGGGAACTGTACATTGCAGTTGTGTCTGGTGACAAAAGCTTGGCACAGATGTATAGTGTTTTTTTGAAGGTAAATTTAGTAAGTGGTAGTGATGAAGCAGAGACATCTGCCTTGCATAAAATATCTGATATAGGCAGACAGTGTGGAATCAAGGGTTGGAATGTAATACAGTGTGCTGTGAAGGTATTCTGGAAGATAACACTGGGAAGGACCAGTTCTTCCCTGGTCCAGTTCCCCTGTAATACCACAGATTGATCTCTTTGGGGAGCTAGTTACTTCTCCCATTTTATCTGGAATTGTACCATGGTGGGCTACCAGTGGATGGTGAAAGAATGATAGATGCCCTGGTGATGATATATTGAGTACACACAAAAAATAAACTCAGTTTTGTTCTTCTGTTCCTGGATGTCCTTACACTGATAAATATGAACTTCTCCTTACTCAAGGGAAATTTTTTGGTTAATGAACTGTTAATAAAATTGAGAAAACTCAAACTTTCTAGTACTGACATAAAATAGTAAATATGTGATGTTGCCTGGTCATTTGCATTCGATTTGCTTCTTTATTTGTGTTACAGGCCTTTAGGCAAGCTTTTTATTTTGTGGTATACTAATATTTTAAAGGCTTTTGTGCTAGTTGAATACAACACCCAATACTGCTATTTCTGATTCTGCCTCTGTATTTTTAAATATTAAAAATGGTCAGTTGAATATATGTGCACCTTTTATTAATTAGAAGTATATTAATTGTTTTGTATAGAATTATATTGCATTATATTGTATATAATTATTGTTTTGTGTCTTTTTCTATTTCAGAGTTGACATTATATGAGCACAGAAGGCAGCAATGGGAGTGTGCAGTTTTCTACTGAGGAGGTCTCTCAAGAGCTCATGATTTTTTTCCATCTCTCCTCTTAACATTCCTCCTGCTCCGCAGACATGGCTCACCATGCGAGGCCTTCCAGATCAGCCAAAAAAGAAGAGTTAGGCAAAAGGAAAACTAACCAGAGCAGAAAGAAATCTAGCCAAGTGAGAAAGAAAACCACAAAGACTTCCACAAAAGTTGTTAGTTCTGGGAAAGGTAAAAAGCCATTGCAAGAAAAAGATGTTAAGAAAAAACAGCAAGAAAAGAAACCAATCATGAGCTCTTCAGGTAGACTTCTCAGGAGCAGTGTAACCAGAACCTTGTCTGGAGCATCTTGGGTGAGTTTGGAGAAAGCTGACAATATCCTCTTTCACAGCCAGGATTCTTTCAGCATCAATGGCTTTACAATGTCTCTGCGTAATCGATCCTTCTCCCGAAGATTGTCCCAAACTCCAGTAATTGCAAAACCCAGGAAAGCTGCAGCACAAAAAAGGCTAGAAACAAAGGAAAAACATGAACAAGAATCCCTGGCAGTAGTAGAAGATAAAAATGATGAAACAGGTGAAATAGCTTTGAAACAAGATTTAGCTCAAAATGAGTTAGCTGCTCTGCCTGTAGAAGGCTGTCCTTGTAGTACAGGTGAAGAGCCTGTTATCCCATGTGCCAGTCAGGGCAAGGAGGTAGAAATATCTGAAACAGATGACTCCATTCTGAACAGCCAGGTAGCTGCTGATGGTACAGAAGCCTCAGAGGTGAAATCTAAGCATGAAGACATGCCCTGTGAGCAGATAGCCAGTGATCTTGGTACGGGTAGTTTGGCTGAAGCATTTGTTGAAGATGCTGCGCTGGTGCTTCCGTCTTCTCCTTGTGACTCTGTAATTGCCTCTGAATCAAACTCGAAGGTGCATGCAGAGACCCCCTTCAATGTGGTGCCTAACAGTACAGAACCTGACTCCAGCTCTGTTGATACCTCAGACCTCAGCTCAGCAGTACTGATAGAGTCAGTCACGCTTGCCAAATTCCACATTGGAGCAGGGTTGGACATGGTGCTACCTAGGGAGGAACAAGACTTGGATTCTGCATCTCTAGTTACCTCTGAGTTTAACTCACAAGAGCATTTATTAGAAGATGCAAGGTCACTTGCAGATTCCTGCTTGAAGGCAGGCTGGGATTTGGAATCTGGGAATAAAGACTTTGGTTCAAATTCCAGTTCTGTAGCTGCCTCCGAATCAAATTTGCTTTTACATTTTGAAGGTGCAAACTCTCTTTCAGAATACCCCATGAAACTGGTGGTGGATTTTGTACCCATTCACGAAGAGCTTGATTCAAATTCAGATTTGAGCTTTACAAAAGAGAATTCAGAATTTGACACAAAAAACATATTTACAGTATGTGAACCAGTCTCCAATACCTCTTTAAACAATATTGAAGTAGAGGACATTGAACAGCTTGTTAAATGTATTGATGCAGAGACATTAATTTTGAATTCAGGATACGTTCCCACTTTATCTTCAGACTTAGAAAAAAGCACAGTTGATAAAATCTCTGCTGTAAGCTCTGGACAGTTCTCTGCAGGTTTTGTTTCAGAGTTGCCATCAAGCATGGAAATCTCTGCTCTTGCCTCAGAAAAAGCCATAATTGCAGATTTGCCAGCTGACTCAAGACTGCAGCATAATGATTATTCATCACAGCTGGGAAGTGTCAGGGTAAGCTTGAATTTGGTTCAGGACAACGTGAGCAACAGCACTGAAGCAGCTGAGGCCTCAGGGCCATCCTCTCTTAAAAATCCAGCTGGTGATTATCCTGTTCCATATTCATCTCTGCTTCCTATGCTGGAGAAAAAGAAACGAAGGCGTTGTGGAGTCTGTGAGCCCTGTCTGCGGAAAACAAATTGTGAGGAATGCAGCTGTTG
Source organism: Tichodroma muraria (assembly GCA_013390105.1). Classification (NCBI taxonomy): domain Eukaryota; kingdom Metazoa; phylum Chordata; class Aves; order Passeriformes; family Sittidae; genus Tichodroma; species Tichodroma muraria. Next base: position 23,845 of record WAAG01045268.1, read on the forward strand.
CAGGAAGCGCAAAACCAGTCACCGGATATGTAAAAAGAGAAAATGTGAAGAACTGAAAAAGCCACCACCACCAATCGCATTACCTTTTGAGGTAAGACAAAGAAGTTGCAAATTAAGTCATTCTTTTGAGGCTTGAAGTGCATCTTAAAATTCTGCAAAGGGAAATGCTGGCCACATGACAGCTTTAGAGAGTTCAGGGTTCCTGTTGGTGCTAACAGGTTGTACAGTAACTTCCTCTTGTCACCTACAGAAGTATAGGTTAGAGTGAGCTGGAGTTAGTCTTGTTCCTGTTGTGTAAATCCGTAAAATCAAAGGTAAATATGGCTTTAATTCTGTGTCCCAGATATTGGTATGTTGGCCAAAAGGATGGATTAATTGGAGTGCATGAAGAAATGAGATTTAAGCACAAAATGTGGGGAGGAGGGAGATTCAGGGTAGTCTTAGGAGACTATGAGTTACTGGGGAGAGTGTTGGCATTTTAAAATACTGAAGGCTAAAAGCAAAGGAAGGCAGGTTGTCTGCTCTTTGGTTCCGTTAAAGTAATTTGCTTGTGATGACAGATTTGGTGGAAATCAGTTTATAAACTTCAGCATCAAGTTGTAGCTGCGTTTTCCTCTTTCGCATCTCTCTGCCTTTCTAATTGTCTATTCTTCTGTTTCTCTCATTTCACTTCTCTTTCCTCTCTCCCTTTGTCTTTTACCATGTTCCCCCATACATACTTTCTTTTTCTGTGTTTCTTACTCATTTTTCTGACCCATCAGCCTTTTATAACCCAGGTCATAACTTTTGGAACAAAGAGGAGGGAAAAAGACAGTCTGTATGCCCATGTGATAACAGCACTGACCTTCTGAGGGATTTCAGTTTCAAGATCAGGCTTTAAATCAGGTAAGTAGGGAGTTGAACATAGATTTCCCACATCCCAGTTGAATTCCCTGACCTCTGAGCTGCAGTGAGACTCCGCACTGCCAGGTCCTGCTGGGAGTGTTCTCTTCATATGATCCAATAGTACCTGAACCACAGAGGGGAAGAGGCTGTCTTGATAGTTAAATTACTGGGACATTTGCCTTGGGATGTGGGAAACTGAAGTTCAAGTCTCTGCACCAGTGTGTACTCTGAGTGGAGCAGTTCACACTGGGGAGAAAGCACCTGCAAGACCTTTCTCAAGAGCAATTTCATTAAAATGGTGTGTTCTTACAGCAGGTGGAAGTTCACGTCAGCTGCGGAGGTCTCAGGAGACCTCCTGTTTTCACTTCTAATCCTTCTGTCCTTACCCTTATGTCCTCTGTCCTAAGCACCTTCCCTGGTGCTTACCAGGGTTGGCAGAGAAATCCACTCTGGTTTTAAGGTAGGGAAGCAGAAGGAAGCGTCCTGTAGCAGTGAGGGGATATGATATATTTCCCATTATGGGGGAAGTATATTTTAAGGTATGTTGTTTAGGGAAGTAGACTTAAACAGTTTGGCTCAGAATTCATTCAAAAACCTCTTTCTGTCTGAACTGCTCCTTATAGCTCTTAAAAAATAACTGAGGAGAGGGACAGCTGTAATATGACTTTAGATAGATATTAAAACAATAAAGGTGGTAGAGACTTATCCTGATTTTTTACAGCAAAAGAGTAGTGACATTGTCCTTTTGTATATTTAGTCAGTGGGACTGAAGAAAAGTTCATCGGAGAGGATTCATGGAGTTGAGGTAGGAAGTGATCTAAAAGCTGTGTTTTAAAAAGGGTTTTGGCAGGGTCAGTGAAAGGAAGCACTCCAGCTTTTCTGTCAACCTTTGTTTTCCAGGCTAAACATACTTCTTTTCTTGATGCTCAGCCTGACCTTCTCCTTGAGGATTAGCTTTGCCCCTTCACCTTTGTCCTCTCTGGGCATTCCTTTTACTTTCTTTATGAGAGATTCCTTGTTTTTATCCTTTTCTTTGGCAGCTTTTATTTTGGTGTGCTTTTATTTCATTAGACTGGTCACATTCTGTGTGATGCACTCAGAGCTGCACCAGGGGCCTCCTTCATTTCTCATTAAATTTTGTATGATATTTCAGGGTGCTGCATGGAGGAAATGTATTCCTGACATTTAAGAACATGTCAGGTATTTTCTTACAAAACTGGATTTGAATGAAACCTGGTGCCTTTTCAGATGTTCCTAGAAAGAGGCCTTGCTTCATTTTCAATCTCTAGAAACTCTACTCTGAGGAAATGAAAAAGTATTTCTAGAATGTTGCATCAGCTCTTTCAAGGTGTTGAGATACAGGGGAAGGTTTATGGGGAATGCTATCACAGTTTAGCAGCTATCCTTTAGATAAGATTGCAGGGAATTCCATTGTTTTCCCAGACTGGTAGTACTCTGACTTCCACGGCAGTAATGTGTTTCAAACACATTAGAAAGCATCTGAAGAAAACCCAAAACTGTGGGTCTCTGTCCATGGTATGGAAAGCGAACATTTAAATAATTAAAAGAAATGAGGTTGGCTTCAGTGTGTTCCTTGTTCAGAAGAGTCATGCTTCGTTCTCTCCTGTAGGTAGAATGTCAGCATTTTTTGGAGGTGATTTCTGGGAGGAGGGTGTAGTGGGATAGAGCGGGAGCATAGTTTAAATGTTGGTGCCTTGCCTTAAAGGAATTCTCTCTCCCCATTCTAACTACAAACCACAAAAGTCCCAGTGAAGTCAGTGAGAGCTGTGTGCATTCAATGGCTGCATGGCCACTGTGGGGGTTGGCAGTCCATACCTGCTGCTTATGAATGACAAAGCATTGGTTTTCCTTAAGAACTTTTGTGGATTTACAGTTACGGGGAGTAAGGCCTGGCTGGTAGAAGCCATGAATGTAAACTGAAGTGCATATTCCAACACCCATGCCCACGTGTGCATTCAGCCCTTAGAGAATATCAGTTGCGTGTTTGGAACTGGCATTAGTTAGGTTACTGTTATTTCCATTAATTCACACGTAATCCAGATAAAGGTTTGAAAACTGTATTGGACTTGAAAAATACCATTTAAAAATAACAGCCACATAAACCTTCAGTGATATTGTACCTTCCTGAATGTAATGGGTTTTGCAGGGATGTGACATCATGAAAGTCTGGATAAGGCATTGTGGGCTCTAGTTCCCAGCCCCTGTGTGTAGCAATATTGTTGCATATAATGCCCCTCTTCCTGAGGAATTCACACTGTGCCTGTTTGGTTTGGAGCTGGTAAAGAAGAATCCTAAAATATATAAGGGAAAACTTTTTTTTGCTTATTGAATTTTTTGAAAGAGCAGCCCAGTAAATAAAATGTAAGGAAGCTTTCATAAGAAGAGGAAAAAGGCTTCATCTTGAGTTGCTGTCCCTCTCAGAATGAATAATGCAGGAATACTTCATAGTGAAGAGTTTGAGAAGCTTACCCACACAGGATTATGATGCTGCCACATTTTTTCTTGTCTTTAAAGACTGCTGTTTTCTGAAACAGTATTGCAGTTGCAGAGGGCTATTTCGCAGCTATTTTGTTCCAAAAAGTAGATTTAATTCCAAGAAGTGATCTGCTTTGCTGCCATTGCATTTGCATACCTCTGTCTTTGTGGGTTGCAGTGTGCAGCGAGGACTTTGTAGGCTTCAAAAGTAGCATGTGGACAGGAAAGGTGGCTCGTGGTTTCTTTTCTTTCCTCCATGGCAAAAGGATTCCTGTTCTGGCCAGGCAGGTGCTGCCGATGGAGCAGCGCACGCACAGTGCTGATGTTGAACTGGCAGTGTGGGGAGCCCTCATCTCCAAGGCTGCTCTCTGCAGGGCTTGTCAAGGCAAGGTGCCTACAGTTTTGGGTCCTGCCTTGGCAGGGAGCCCTCTTGGGCTGAAAGCATCTGCTGGGGAGAGCTTTAATTTCTATTAGAACTAAAGAGCTAGATTTAGTGGCACCTGTAGTCAGCAAAATGACCAAAAAAATGAGGTCACTGAGTGTTGTTTCACTCAGGTCGCCCAAGGTGTCTTGAGACATTATTTAATATTTCACGTTACTCAGATTACAGCTATTAAATAAGATAAGGGGCTGCTTGTCTGTGGGTTTTTAATACGCTACTGAAAACCCCAGACATACTAAAAAAGGATGCTTCAATTCAAGTTGATTTGGAACTTTCCAGTAAGCCATTCCTTGAATGGAAAATGCTGAATGAACAGGAACCTTTCACAGCTACTGTCTTAATGCAGCTATTTTTGGGGGAAGTTTCTGGAGGCTTGAGAAATGAAATTTCTGTTTAAAACTAGAAAAGGGGACAAGAATTACTGGAACATGGTGGTAAGGGCTTTTTGCCTGATGTGGACCAGGGGCTTGAACTTTGGTCTCCCACATCCCTTTTGTCTCCTCTTGAATTTTTGAAAGTTTTGCTCTGCTTTGGAGCAAAACCAAGTGTTGAAATCTCNTTTTCAGCCAAACCCAGCTATAATCAAGAAATTTAGACTTTGTGGTATTTATTTTACAATAGACTCCAGAAACATTTAAGCCAGTTGAATTTTAAAATGAGTGCACATAAAAACACTCCTGAGTTTTGTAAGGGGACAGCACACAGCTAGAGGAGTTTGCTAATGTGAGTGATGAGCAAAGCTGCATATAGCCTTCCCTACCCCATGGATGCAGGGAGTTGAAATTATGCAGTTTACTCTTAGTTTACGCAGATACTTGTACTATGTGGGAGTGTAAAATAATTAGAGCTCACAGTACTTTGCCATTTCTCCGTGTTCCTGGGTGTGAACTGTAATGGAGCCTAAATTACAGTGAGACGGATTAGTTTGTGCTCTAGTTATTTTCAGAGGCTGTATTTAACAAGTTGCCTCTTCACTGCTTCCTTATTTTCTGTGTTGGTTCTTAAAGCTTTTAAATGATTTGAAGAGATTTCTTTCCTTCTTCGTGTCTGAAGACCTCTAATATGAGGTTACAAGGAAACCTGAAACTGTCCAGTTCATGCACCAGTCTGGGGACCAAATCAGAATATGGTGTCTTAGGTTTCTAAGCAAACAAAATACTGCTCCTTTTATCCCCCTGTATTGTAAAGCATCTTAAGTAGCCAAGATTACGAAGAAGAATCAGATCACGAAGTGTATGTGATGTCCACTCTCTTGTTTTTAATGTGCAGAAAGACCCTTGCAGACATGGGGTATTTGGAGGAAAAAATATAAATCAGTATTTTAATTTTACCTTATCCGAAATCCTATTTAATACATCATTCTGATCCTAAATCCAATTTAATACATCATTCTGGTGCAACGAATGAAGAGTTTAGATACAAGGTAGTATCAGACAAGAAAAAATGGGCAACAGCTTTCTCTGATTTAATTGCTGCACTGGGGAATGGGTTGTGTGTCCGCGTCTGATCATTTCTGTTATTTAACTGATTTGCACCAATAAGTGGACAGTAATTACATTACAGTGTAACACTAGATAAGAAAACGGATTGCAGTTTGTAGCTGATGAAAAGGTGTTCTTACTGGTTTTTATCTTTAGTGCATAAATCCACGGCTAGCGGTCTGGTTTAGATGTCAACTGCGAATAGTTTCAGTGAACGCTTCGGTGGCTGTAGTGTTAGATTGGTTGTTAATTGTTTGTTGTCCCTAGTTAGTGAATGTCTGTGTGATCCGTGAGGGCTCGCTGTGACCCCTCCGTCCTCCTTCCATCCGGGATGAACGTTTTAAGCTGGTGGAGTTGTGGGAAAATAATCGCACTCGATGTGTTTACATGGCGGCCAGTAAATGTTCGCATCGCAGCCCGTTGCCAGTAGCTTTGCTGTGTTGGGTGCTGTCGGAATGGATGAACACAGAGGAGAATCTTCTCCGGGCCCGCGGTGGGAGGGCAGGGCCCGGCGGGCGCTGGGCTCCTGGCCCCGGGCTTAGATTTTGGAGGGGGCTGGTGCAGCGTCGCGTCCCGTCGGCTTGGGAGAGCAGGTGAAGGCGGGCGCTGTGGTGTTCCTGCACCAGGTGAGCGGCGATTTGCACTCTCTCCGGGACGACCCGGCTGCGGAGCCCCACCGCGGCCGCCGGTGCGCGGCGATGCGTCCCCGGCGCCGCTCGCGGAGAGGGTCGGGGC